>BSBN01000886.1:0-130000 GCA_027924645.1 Cunninghamia lanceolata
CCTATCTCTATCGTCCCTAGTCTACCTCTCAATCCTTCGACTCCCTATCTCTCTAGATATCTCGCTCACTCTCTATCTCCCTATCTCTCCCCTCTATGTCTCATTTATCTCTACCTATCTATCTCCTCTCTCTCTTTTTTTATCTAACTATCTCCAAACCCAAGCAACCCTAAACCCCAAACCCCTAAACCCCTAAATCTAAGAAAATCTAAACCTAGTCTATCTCCCTATCTCTATCATACCTTTACCTCTCAATAATCTCTCTCCCTATGTCCCTAGCCATGTGCCTCATTCTCTATCTCCCTATCTCTCTCCATAGTCTCCTATATATCTCCCTATCATTCCTGTCTCTCTATAAACCTAAACCCTAAACCTCTAAACCTGAACCCCTAACCCCTAAATAATAAACCCTAAACCCTAAATTATAATGCCCCTAAATCCTAACCCCTAAACTTGAGAAACCCTAAGCCCCTAAACCCAAGTAACCGTAAACCTCTATCTCCCTATCTCTCCCCTCTCTCCCTATCACCTTTGTCCATCTACCTCTCAATCTCTCTCCCTATCTCTCTGGCCATATCCCTCACTCTCTATCTCCCTATCTCTCCCCTTGATCTCCTCTATATTTCCCTATTGTTCCTCTATCTCTCTCTAAACCCTAAACCCTAAATCTCTCAACCTTAAACCCAAAACCCAAAACCCAAAACCCAAAACCCAAAACCCAAAACCCAAAACCCAAAACCCTAAACCCTAAACCCTAAATAATACTCCTAAACCCAAGTAACCATATATTAGGCACCAAATTAGGGGCTACATTTGGCGCTAAACTATGCGCTAAGTTAGGTGCTAAAGTAGGTGCTAAAATAGGCATTAAGTAGGTACTAAATTAGGCACTCAAGTAGGCGCTCAAGTAGGTGTTAAAGTAGGCGCTAAATTGGGCACTGATTAGCACCAGAATTAGCGCCTACTTGATCTGATTGACGCAAAAAATGCCAAAAATAGTGCCATCCCGATAAATAGCTCTGACTTTTGAAAAAAATGGATGAAAGTATTGTTGGCAAGAGACACTATATGGATTCATGGTTGTTGTCATTGATGGCAACAAAGGTCATCCCACATATCCGCAAGTCATGATATGTCTCTACCGGAAGTCAGATTGAAGATTGTTGTGGTCCGGTGAACAAGAACAGAGCATGTGGCAAGGTCCGACAGATTGGTCCGGATCTCTCAGAGGAAGTGTCTTGGTGCAGTGCGGATCTGGGGAAGTCAAGAGGACTATCTTGAGTGGTATATTCCAAGGATTTAGCCTCCGGAGTTGGACAAGGAAAAAGATATGAATAGTTGAGTACCGGATTCCTGAGAGACAGTGAAAACAGAGGAAGAACTGACTGACAGAGTATCAGACTACTTTCCGGATGTGTTACAGATGATGATAAAGGTTGCGGAGGCATGAATCATGTTTGGCCGACATAATTGATGATATCTACAAGTATATGCTTGATCCGCATTGCTTGGTGAGCAAGGATTCAGCCGACAGAACTAAGTTTGTAAGAAACTAGACTGTTCCGGATGCCGACTAGAAAGGTGATGAAATTACTTGTGCGGATATATATAGAGGATGGATTTAGTTGTAAAGGGTGTGAAGTGTGTGAAAGGATATGCGAACAAGTCCAGAGTAGAGCAGAAGTAGCAAGAAAGATCCGGTATGTGAAAGGATAGCAGACTAAAGAACAGAGGAAAGATGAAGTGCAGCAGATCAGTATACTGAACCTAACCGGAACTGAACTCCAGCATATGCAGATGCTTCCAATCAGTTCAAGACTGTGATTCTTATCACTTTGTAAGACAGTGTGTCTTCTTGTAGGCAGTGAGCCTCTTGTGAGCAGTGTGCTCGGGCAGTGAGCCCTAATTGGCAAGTGCCATTTTTGTAATTTCCTATTCTTCTAACAGAGAATATTTCTTGGGTTAATCACCCCGTGGTTTTCTCCCTTAACAGGGTTTCCACGTCAAAAATACTATGTCATGTGTTTCTTACCTCATGGTTAATGTTTTGTGTTTGATTTTATGCTGCTTCAATTAAAAGGAAAGTTCAATAAGAGAAATAACTAGGATAACTGATTCACCCCCCCCTCTCAGTTATCAACAATTGGTATCAGAGCCAAGTTCCTCCTAATAGAGCCTAACAGCTTGAGGAAGATCTGGGATTTCAAATGGATGCATATGGTTTAAAGGAGCAACTCAAGACTGCCCTTGAGGATCTTGAACAGTCAAATTCTGAAGTTAGTGAATTAAGAGAAAGACTCAAACAGGCTGATGAATTCATGAGGGAATTAAAAGACAAATTAAGTCTCTCTATGAAAAAGAGAAAGGAGCTGCTCCAACAATTGGCAAGACAAAGTGAAGAAAGCAATACAAATGAAGAATTGACTGAGCAAACCAAGTTATGTGAAAAGTTATCAAAAGAAGTCACTATGTTAAGACATGAAATGGAATCAGGAACTATAAAGTTCACTCAAGAGATTGAAGAAAAAAGAAAGGCTGAAGACAATCTAAGACAATCTCTTAAGGAAAAATCAGAAGAATGCCACCAGATGGACAGGATTATCAGACATCTTGAATCTGATCTTGAAGATGCCAAAGTTAATGAAGAAAAACTTGAGGATCAAATTACCTCTCTCAAAAGAGATCTTCAAACAGCAAATGAATATAAAGAGAAATTCAAGATAAGTTCTGCTCAACTTGAAGTTCTTCTTGGAAGTCAAAAGAGGACTGATGACAAGTATGGTTTGGGATATGAGAAAGGAGAAAGCTCCGGATCCGGTCAGAGGAATCTTGGATCAGAAAATCCAAGGAGCAGGCCTAGAAGACCTCCGGTAAGACAGCCAAATGCTCAAAAATATCCATCCTTCAATGGATACTGCCACAGCTGCAACCATTTTGGTCACAAAGCTAATCAGTGCAGAATGAGAATGAATCAGATTAATTCATCCTTCTCCGGACAGTGCTTCAACTGCAAAAGGTATGGACACAAATCCCATGAATGCAGAATTATGCAAGTAAACAAATCATTCAAAGGTAGATGCTTTACATGCAATAGAGTAGGTCATATGGCTAATCAATGCAGATCAAGGGGACATCAGTTAAATATACAAAGAAATGTTATTTGCCAAATCTGCAATAGGTCCGGTCATAATGCTAAAATCTGCAGAAACAAGAATCAGGACAAAAGAGGTCCGGTGTATGATCAGAATCAAGACAAGGGTAAACAAAAGATGAATGCGGATGAAGTTAGGAATCAGATGAGCAAGATTTGGGTGAAGAAAAGTTCAGAGAATGTAGAGGTTGGATCCGCACCAGATTCTGGTGCTGATATTTCTTCCAGAAATTAAAAAGTGAGCTCAGGCTCAGGGGAGACTCAAAGAAGATTCTGTTCCCCCAGCCAAACAAGTTGTGCCGGATGTGGCACAAGATGCGGATTAAAGGGTTTGTAGATATAAGTCCTGAGATGCTTCAGTCAAGTTTTCAGAGGTCCGCATGGAGTTATGAAGAAGCTGTGTTCGATTAAGTTAGACCTGTTCAGGGAGGTGCTCCGGTATGATAAAGGATTACAAAAAGGTCCGGAGAGATCCGGAAGTGCACGATCTTGTCTTGCGGATTGGACAGAGTGTTTGGGATGTTCTTGTAATATGTTACCTAGATTTATTCATGATTTAAAGATCCGGATGATATTCAGTGATCAGGACTAATCCGGGATACTCCAAGCTGTCCAGACATGGTAAACCGGAATAATGCAGGTGAAGCATTTATTGCAGACAGATATTAGGGTTTGCGGAGCAATATAAAGGATTTCTCAAAAGTTATCTGCTCATTCTACACTTGAGAAGAAGCGAATAGTGGAGCTCTGCAACAAGGTTCATCAAGCACACCAAGGATCTCCTGCCGAAGCTATTGCATAAAGAAATCAATCCAACCACTCCGTGCAAACCGAAGGCGCATAAGGTATTCTTCGTTTTTCATTGCCTCACTGCAAATCTTTGAAGAATGGCTACTCCAAACATAGTTAAGATCTCTGATAGACCTCGTCCCTCATTCAAGAAACATCCCTACAAATCATTGGAGGTAGATCCACTAGGAGCCTTCTCTAGTGTTCCCCACGGAGTCTTACATACTGAAGATATTAGGGTTTACATACACGCAAACATTGAGGAATTTGGGGAATTCAAATTAAGAGACCTCTATCACAAGCAACTGATTAGACAATGCTTTTGAGCTCAACCAGAGTATAAGGGTATCCAGAAGAAACAATTTGAGCAATTCATTCATTTCCCTAGCTTTGAAGAAGATGAATGGGTCCGGTATGTACTGAGCAGGATGCATGACAACTTCCTTTGGCTAGATAGACCCTGTAAGATCACAAAAGAAGCAATTAGAGCAGTAACTAGTCTATACTCTTCCGGGGGGGTACCTATCCTCAAATCTGTCAAGAACAACGTTGTAACTGAGGCCACCGGATCAAAATATGATAAGAGGGCAATGACCATTGAAGATATTTCGGATCCGGATATCAAATATGCATCAATGATAATAGGATACAAGATCTATCACTCCAGCAGGGAGAATTCTGTATCCGGAACTGCAATATACACAGCATATGAAATGCTAAGAAAGAATGCAGATTATGATCTTTTGTGAACTACTACTAAGCCAATTAATGGAAAATGTACAGAAAATCAAGAAAGACAAGAAGAACTCCTTTAAGTATGGTACTCTCATTGTATGTCTATTCTTTTACTTCATGAATGAGCTACCCCGGAACAAGTGGATGGGTATGGCAGAATGACAAACCTATTGCAGTCCAGATAAGAGACTATTTGCATGGACTTGGGGATGCAAAAGTGAGAAATACAGCTCTATGGGGATACTTCAAAAACTTTCAGAGCATGATGCAAGCAAGAGAGAGAATTCCCCAGTCTCTCATTGAGAAATACAAGGACTCAGTATGCTTTATGGTTGACACTGATCAGTGCCTAATGGAGGCAGTGGAGCCAAGGACTGTCTGGATCATGCCCATGGGGTATGAAGTTGATGAACAGATAGTAGAGCTGCATGTTCAACACATGCTAAGTCAGCCCAAAGATCCTAAGGCAGAAAGGTTTGGAACCTTTGAGGAGCTGAGTGTGAAATTACATGTAGAACTCAGGGAACCTGAGATTAAGAGAAAAGTGAGAAAAGAAGTAGAGCACATTGCTCAAGGCCTAGGCATCTCAAAAGAGGCACTTGATGCCAGCCGGGAAAAGAGGAGAAAGGCTGAGGAAGAAGAGAAAAGCAAAGAAAGTGCTCCGGTTGAAACCCCCACCCGGACCAGATCATCAAAGAGATCTGCACCTTCCACAACCAAAAGCTCAAAACCGGAAGTCCAGGCATCCGGTAAAAGATCCAAGACAAAAGCATCAAGGGCTTATGAAAGCCAAAAGGATGAAGAGGAAACAGAATCAGATGAGGAAGTAAGAGAAGTAAAGAAACAGAAGAAGAAAGGATCCGGTAAGCCCTCCACAGGCCAAGACAAGGATGAAATGGCAGAGGTAACTGTTGAAAAGCCCACTCTGTCACTAGAGAGCATAATCAAGTTGGTCACGGTGGATGGAAACCTTCAACCAATGACTGAATCCTATGATGACTTCAGTGAGGCAGACCAAAAGACTCTGCAGGAAGCCACAGTTAAATATCTGAACACATACAATAAGGCTTTCATTGAGATCATATCTCTCATTCCTAAAAGCCTAGAGAAGGAAATGGAAGTAAGAAAGAATAATGCTCATGCCAAAGATCTTGAGATCCGGGAGCAGATAGCTATTCAGCTATATCCTCAAATTGATCCCAAGACAATGAACATGATCTTCAAGGACTGCAGAGATGAGTTCAGAAGTAAAGCCAGGATGAATCAGCTCATGCTTGGTGAGACTGACAAAGTGGCACAAGAGACAGAAGAGATCCTCCGGAAGGCCTTCAAAAGGTTCAATCTTCCTGTTGTAGAGGACTTAGGTGCAGAAACAGCTGCTGATTTGGAATCTTCTGTTCCGGAAGAAGTGAGCCCTGAACAGACAAGTGAGGACTTGGGACCCTCTGCTCCAGAAGAAGTGGCCCATGAACAAGCAAGCATCTCTCCTCCGGTTTCCCCTACAGTCTCCGGATCCAAAGAAGAAGAGCAATTGCAGGAGAAGGAAGCAGTGGTGACAGACAAAGAGGTTGACAGTTCTAAGACTGCAGAAGAAAAGAAACATCTGTCTCCGGCAAGAGACACTGCACAAACTGTTCAACAATTTTTGAGCAAAGAAACTCTAGAGATTGATGAACCGGAGCTTCTAAAAGGTCCATTTGATTTTGACTCTCTCTCTCCGGTACAAACAATGAAGATAGCTTCATTTGCAAATGCCAAGGCAAATGAAAAGCTCCTGAAGTCTCATATGGAAGACTGTGAGTTGATAGAGGCTGCTTCCGGAGTACTTGTAAAGATCATGCCATCAATCCAGATAGATCCGACAGCCTCCACTTCCGGTAATCTAAAAACCTTAGTCAGCAGTATTAATACACATTTTAATTCTCTAGAAAAATCAGCTGAAGAAAAGGTCCGGAAGGAATTTTTGGATAAGAGATTTTCTGAAATATTAGAATTAATCTCTAAGGATAGGAAGATTGTAAGCATTGGAATAAAGAGCTTAGAAAATGCTCTTAAGGATGGCGGTGACATCTACAAATTTTGTATATCTTGGTCAAAGGCAACAGCAGCAATTGACAAGAAAATAAAAGAGGAACAGGACAAGCTTCAAAGCTTATCTCAAAGTTTTGATCCTCTCTCTTCCTCTATAATAAATCAAGAATGTCAGACTATTGCAGTCTTGAATGAAATAAAGAATCTTGAGAAGGAGAGGAAGAACATTACCAACCGGATGGGAGAACTTAGAAGGATTATAGTCCCTAAGTTGGAAACTATGCATGAGGCCATCAGTGATGCCCAGACCACCGCCCATACAAAAGATCCGACAGATCTCAGGCGGGCAGAAGCTTTTGCATTTTTGTTGAGTGGTCACATTTCAATCTTGGACAGAATGAAGCTAAGTTGGGCTACTGAAATGGTTCAACTGCAGACATCCTTTGCAGACATTCTGCAGTATATGTGAGTATGTAAATATGCGGCTATATATAGAAAATTTTTGAAAATTTTGGTGTGCGGACCCTACCCTTTGCCATTGATGTCAAAGGGGGAGTGAGGAGCAGTGAAAAATGAGGAATCCAACTCAGGGGGAGTTCCGGAAATTGTATATAAAGACAGAGCATCAGCAAAGGGGGAGCATAGTGTAAACACTTAGTCATTTTTCACTAAGTGTTGCCATCAATGCCAAAGGGGGAGATTGTTGGCAAGAGACACTATATGGATTCATGGTTGTTGTCATTGATGGCAACAAAGGTCATCCCACATATCCGCAAGTCATGATATGTCTCTACCGGAAGTCAGATTGAAGATTGTTGTGGTCCGGTGAACAAGAACAGAGCATGTGGCAAGGTCCGACAGATTGGTCCGGATCTCTCAGAGGAAGTGTCTTGGTGCAGTGCGGATCTGGGGAAGTCAAGAGGACTATCTTGAGTGGTATATTCCAAGGATTTAGCCTCCGGAGTTGGACAAGGAAAAAGATATGAATAGTTGAGTACCGGATTCCTGAGAGACAGTGAAAACAGAGGAAGAACTGACTGACAGAGTATCAGACTACTTTTCGGATGTGTTACAGATGATGATAAAGGTTGCGGAGGCATGAATCATGTTTGGCCGACATAATTGATGATATCTACAAGTATATGCTTGATCTGCATTGCTTGGTGAGCAAGGATTCAGCCGACAGAACTAAGTTTGTAAGAAACTAGACTGTTCCGGATGCCGACTAGAAAGGTGATGAAATTACTTGTGCGGATATATATAGAGGATGGATTTAGTTGTAAAGGGTGTGAAGTGTGTGAAAGGATATGCGAACAAGTCCAGAGTAGAGCAGAAGTAGCAAGAAAGATCCGGTATGTGAAAGGATAGCAGACTAAAGAACAGAGGAAAGATGAAGTGCAGCAGATCAGTATACTGAACCTAACCGGAACTGAACTCCAGCATATGCAGATGCTTCCAATCAGTTCAAGACTGTGATTCTTATCACTTTGTAAGACAGTGTGTCTTCTTGTAGGCAGTGAGCCTCTTGTGAGCAGTGTGCTCGGGCAGTGAGCCCTAATTGGCAAGTGCCATTTTTGTAATTTCCTATTCTTCTAACAGAGAATATTTCTTGGGTTAATCACCCCGTGGTTTTCTCCCTTAACAGGGTTTCCACGTCAAAAATACTGTGTCATGTGTTTCTTACCTCATGGTTAATGTTTTGTGTTTGATTTTATGCTGCTTCAATTAAAAGGAAAGTTCAATAAGAGAAATAACTAGGATAACTGATTCACCCCCCCCTCTCAGTTATCAACAAGTATATTAAAACAGTGGGTGGAAGCAAAAAACGGAGCAAAAAAGGGAGCTAATCACAAGGATTTGTTGTAGTGCTGGACTGCCCTCAGAAAAGTGGCTCTAAAAAGCTTGAAACTCAATGAAATTTACTCAAACCAAATTCATTTGAAAGCTAATTCAAAGATTTATCAAACTCAATAAAAAAGAAAGCTAATTGATGCAGAGTGGGGGTTCAAACTCAATCTAATGGGGGCATATTTCACAACAAAGGGTTCATCATAATGGCACTACTCTCTTTTAACATGACATGGTTCAAATAAGGCTAACAACTCTTAAAGGCCACCAACACTTGGCATTCTACACCAAACTCTAGGAACACTTTAGAATATGTGGGAATGACATAAACAACCCAACAATAACTCACAAGAACTCAGGTTTCACAAAATGTAAGGTTTTCTTTTGACTGTCCCAAATTACCCCTTTTGTTCACTTAAGACTACAAGCACCAAAATGGATTCTATGACTTAAAGATTCAACCAACTCTTGGAAAACCTTTCACAGGGTATACATGACCTAATAAACTCAACTAATCCACCCAAGAAGTCCTAGACTCTTTCTAAGAGTTCCTTCCTCTCAAACAACCTCATATTTTAGTAAACTTCCAAAAAGGAACAATCATTCATATCTTTTGATATAAACCTCTTTACCAAACTGTAATGACAGATTTAGATACCCTTTTGGCCACTTCAAAACATATCTTGAAATGGGTATAGGTTGCTTTAGAAAGTTTGGCTCAAAACTTGACTATTACTGTTGCTACAAGGCCTAATTAGGCTTGCTCACAAGGTGGTTTATTGATTCCCCACACTCCTGGCCTCAAAACTCCTCACCAAAAGATCAAACACACTAAATATGGTCTTTAAATGCTTATTAAACCATTTCTCACTCTGTTCCAAAGTCTTTTCTTCAAACCCTAACTTCTAGCCATGCATTCATGCTCAAAAATCATGAAAACCCACTAGGGCAACAACAAAACTCATGCAACTTGACTTCCCCTACATCTGTAAACACAAACAACTTTGAAAATACCCTAATTTAACCCATTCCACTGATTTACAAAGGTTTCCATCAGTGGAATGGTGATTTGTGCTATTATTTGACTCTCAAACCCTTAAATGAGGTTTTTTGGACTGCCCTCAGAAAAGTGGCTCTAAAAAACTTGAAACTCAATGAAATTTACTCAAACTAGATTCATTTGAAAGATAATTCAAATATTTATCAAACCCAATAAAAAAGAAAGCTTAAAAGTACTGTACGGACCAATACCATGCCTGAGAATAGAAAGAAAACATTAAATCTACATAAAATAGGGTGTTTTATTCAAAATTTCTCCACAATACAATTTATCTCTCCTTTCCTTGCCTTCACAAGGCTCTTTTAAATATGTTACAATAGTTTCTTAACTACCTCTTTAGTTACAACTGACCAACAACCTTCTCTTTACAAAATGACTCTTCACATTCCTCTTTCTTGCATTTTGCAACTTTGTATTTTTGACAACATTTGTAAGGTTTTGCATTTGTTTTAATAACTTGACCCCATAATCCCCTAGAAACCTAATTAGAAAAGGTCCAAATATGACCTTATTACAATCATAACATGATTAAGACTCAAACATTACAAGTTTGCCTCATGGAGGCATGAAGTTTACATTGTGCCCTGCACCATTTTTCCATTCTTTTCTCTCCTTGCTTATATTATTTTCTGATTTGTTTTCTTTTGGGACTGTATGGGTTGTTCACACATGCTTCTCCTTCCATGCCCATTCTATTAAATGGTTGTAACTATTCTTCTCATCCTTTGCAATGTTGGTTTTTGAAAGGAAGCAAGGTACGCGGAAAACGCTTCCTACACTGATCTACTGAGGAAAGATTTATGCGAATTTCAACTTTTACAGTTACAGATTAAGATGCACATTAACATAAAGATAATAACAACTTCCAAATGCAAACATAAAACTCACAACACAAAATATATGTGGGGAAAACCCTTTCATGTTAAAAACCCCACACTCCAAAGCCGCCCAATATATTATTCAAGAATCATGAAGATTACAATATACTTGTAGAGCAAGCTTTTATAGGAGTATATCCAACCAGAGATCCAGGAGGTAACTTGACATCTATAAGATTCTTACATACAACCTCCATCTCAAGTTCCTGATATATAGGAGATACAATACAGTATACCGCCAACGGTAATTACAAAACCATGAGCTAAAACCACCCAAAAGTGGCGCCTAAATTATCTCCAATCAAAGATGCCTTGTGATGTGCCAAAACACACACCAACACATGTAACTCTCCCCTTTACAACTCTTTTATGTGTCCAACACGTTTTTTACATTTCCCAAAAATAGAAGGTCCAACTTTTGGAGGCCATAACTTTTGATTCGGCTGTGTGATTGATGAACTGTTTAGTGCTTCAGAAAGATCGTGAAGAGATCTATCACCGTATAACCTTCTTTTCTGGTTATGACCATTTTTAGGGTATTTATAGAAGTTTCAATTCTAGTAATTGAGTTCAAAACTTTTTTCTAGTAGTTTCAAAAAATAGAAACTTTAATATCTCGCAATCCTGATATGATCTTGAGATGAAACTCACCTGAGATGTTCACTTAGCTGTTCTGCACCTTCTAGGAAAAATTTTAGGTCAATCTGAGCTCAATCGAAGGACTTACTAAAAATAGTAAGTCTCGCTATTTTTAGCTTATTTGGAAACTTTTGGAATTTGAAAGTTGCAGACCATTATCCAAGATAAAGGGTATTCAAAAAGACCAAAACTGGGAAAAATAGTAATCTTTCAAAGTTGCAAGGTTGAGAAACTTTTCTTAACATTATCCCACTTGTTGAACACCTTGCAAGAGCAAAGGGAGTATCAACACCATGATTTAATTGCTAGGGGCCAAGAGGCCCATAGACTCTAAACACCATCTGAACTTTTCTGTGCTCACAAGTTTTGTCAAGTAATCTGCAACATTTGTCAAAGTTTCAAATTTTTCCAGGTTTACCTTCCCATCCTCTACCATGTCATGAACAAAATGGTACTAGAAATCAATATGCTTAGTCCTTGCGTGGAAAGTAGGATTCTTCGCCAAACATATGACACTCTGATTGTCACAACAAATAGTAGTCTTCCCTGCATCAAACCCAACATTAGAACACAATCTCTTAAGCCAAATGGCTTCTTTACAAGCATGAGTTGCTGCCATGTACTCAACTTCAGTAGTGGACAAAGCAACCACAGGTTGCTGCTTACTCATCCAACTAATAGCACCACCAAACATAGTGAACACATAAGCACTGGTGGATCTCCTACTGTCAATGTCACCTGCCCAATCTGAATCCACAAATCCATGAATACAATGTGAATGCCGAGGTTCTGTAGGATACCCATGAAAATATAAGGAATACTCAGAAGTACCCTTCAAATATCTGAACACTCTCTTCACTGCATTCCAATGTACTCGTCCAGGATTAGCCATAAATCAACTAAAGATTCCACTACTTGGGCAATGTTTGATCTTGTGCAAACCATCTCATACATCAAAGTGCCAACCACACTAGCATAAGGAACTCTGCTCATATCCTCTATCTCAAAAGGAGACTTTAGAAAATCTTCAATAGATAACTTTGTCCCCATTGTAACAGGAACAGTCAAAGGTCTGCAATCCATCATGCTGAATCTATCCAACACAGTGTTAACATACTTACTCTGGCCTAACCAAAGTTTTCTGTTTTCTCTATCTCTTCTGATTTCCATTCCTAGAATGTACCAAGTTGCCCCTAGATTTTTCATCTCAAACTGTGCTGACAACTAAGACTTCAAATCTGAAATCAAATTTTTACCATTCCCTATGAGTAACATATCATCGACATACAATTCAAAGTTGTAGTAAACACAATGATCTGATTTCCATCTCTAAAATCCAATACTTAGCACAAAGGCATCAAACTTCTGGTACCACATCCTAGGAAACTGTTTCAAACCATACAAAGACTTTTTCAACTTGCAAACCAAATTTTCTTTACCTTTCTCCACATAGTACTTTGGTTGTGACATATAGATTTCCTCCTCCAAGTCACCATGAAGGAATGTTGTCTTCACATCCATCTGTTCCACTTCTAGATCATATGCTACTGTAAGAGATAATAGGAACTGAATAGATGCCATCTTTGTAACGGGAGAGAAAATCTCACCATAGTTAATTCCCTCCACCTAAGAATACCCCTTCGCAACCAATCTAGCCTTATATTTCTCAACACTGCAATCTACACCGAATTTCTTTTTGAACACCCATTTGCATCCAACAGGTTTCATCCTTCAGACAAAGGCACTAAGTCCCAAGTATTATTCTTTTCCAAAGAATCCATCTCCTCTTCCATGGCCTCCTTTCAGGAACCTGCATCTTTCATACCCATAGCCTCTTTCATAGTTCTAGGCTCATCCGTGTTAGAAATCAAAGCAAAAATACAACTAGAATCATGTAATGAATAACCAAATCTATCAAGTTGCTGCCTTATCCGCGTGGACCTCCTCAAAGGTCGAGGTTGAGGTTTTTCATCTTCTTCTGAACTTTTAGAGCTACTAGAGCTCTCCTCATTATCAGGTCCAATAGATGTGTTTGGTTCAACTTTCTCAAGGGTGGAATGAAGCTCAACCACATCATCTTTCTTCTCTTCTTTCTCTGGCTACAAGACAACAGAAAAAGGATTGAGCTCTATGAAGATCATGCTTCTGCTATATAGAACTCTCTCAGCTACTAGATCCCAAAGCTTGTACCCTTTCACACCGATGCCATAATTGATGAAGATACACTTTACAGCCTTGTTCTCCAACTTAGACCTCTTCTCCTTAGGCACATGTGCATATGCCTCACAACCAAATACTTGAAAGTGTCTAAATGAAGGCTTTTTACCAGACTATACCTCCATAGGTGTCTTATCAATAAGCGTTGATGTAGGAGACCTGTTAACCAGGTAACAAGCGATAACAACATCTTTAGCCTAGAAATTTTGTTCAAGACCATCTCCACTTAGCATACTCCTTGTCCTCTCCATCAACGTTCTATTCATCCTCTCTGCAACTCCATTCTACTGAGGGGTATACGGAGTTTTCTTGTGCCTCTCAATCCCCAGTTCTTTACAAAACTTGTCAAAAATCTGCTGAACAGAACTCACCACCGTTTCCAGTCCTCAAACACTTAATCTTTCTATCCTTCTGATTCTCTACGAGATCTTTGAACTCTTTGAATCTATTAAAGACTTCAGATTTACTTATAAGGAAATACACCCATGTCCTTCTACTATAGTCATCAATGAATGAAACAAAGTAAACAGATTTTGAAATTAAAGGAACATTAGCAGTACCAAACACATCAGAATGAATCAAGTCCAACACTTCAGAAGATTTGTGAGAACTAGAATAAAACTGAACACAATTTTATTTTCCATAAATGCAATGTTCACATAAATCAAACTCAAGGTTATAGTCATTCATACCCTCAACAAGATTTTTATTCTTCAGGGTCCTCAAACCCTTTTTACTAATGTGACCAAGCCTTTGGTGCCATAACATTGTCTTCGTAGTTGGAAGTTTCATCTCTAGAGAATGAGCACCCTTAGGTACCCAGAAAGCACGACCATCAGAAGTAGATGCAATAGTCTTCTTCACTACTGGTTCCAATGGTGAGGATGAAGACTCTGAAGCTCTCTTCTTCGAAACAAAGGCACTATTGCACTAAAATGTGCATGCATCAAGCTGAAATAGAGTGCCAATCTGAATACCCTTAGCCAACACCATAGATCCTCTAGTCATCTTGCATCCTCCATTCGATAAAACAACCTGCACACCCACGTCATTCAATTTACTTATAGAAAGAAGATTCTGTTTCAAACTAGGGATATGCAGAATACCATTGATTCCCTTTACTCATCCATCAGGGAATTGAATCAAGACTCTTCCATGGCCAACAATATCCAGGTGAGAATCATCACCTAAATTTACCTTTCCACCATTGTATTCTTCATACTTCGAAAACCAGCCCCGATGCGAGGTCATGTGAAAAGATGCACTAGAGTCAATAAGCCACACATCCTTAGATGCATGCATTGCTAAGGCAATGACAAATGCTTCTCCTTCATCCTGAGAGGACCTTTTAGAATTTGAATCATAATTCTTCTTCTTTTTATTTTTCTCCTCCTTGCACTCCTTGCAGAATTGACCATGTTTGCCGCAGTTCCAACATAGGGCCTTGAACTTTCTGGGAGACTTAGATCTCCCATGGGATTTAGATCTTCCTTTTTATTTCCCTTCTCTTTAGATCTACCACAAACCGCAAGAGCCTCCTTAGCTGATTCGGAAGGCTTTCTCCACATCTCTTTAGACAACAACGGAGAAACCACTTCATCCATCTTGAAGGTGGTAGTGGTAATCCCAATGGCCATAACAAGGTGGTCCCACGAATCTGGTAAGGAACACAGTAATGTCATACATTGATCCTCCTCCTCTATCTTCACACCAACAGAAGTCAACTAGGCAACAAACATATTAAATGTATTCAGGTGATCAACGACAGATCCTCCATCTTCCATCCTTAGAGAATGCAATTTCTTTCGCATGAATAACTTGTTCACCAGGGATTTAGCTTGATAAACATCTCCAAGCTTCTTCCAAAGTTCCTTTGCAGTCTTCTCTTCATGGATATTCAGGAGCACTGAATCAA
This sequence comes from Cunninghamia lanceolata, assembly GCA_027924645.1. Classification (NCBI taxonomy): domain Eukaryota; kingdom Viridiplantae; phylum Streptophyta; class Pinopsida; order Cupressales; family Cupressaceae; genus Cunninghamia; species Cunninghamia lanceolata. The sequence goes on from BSBN01000886.1 coordinate 15,264, forward strand.
CCAAATAGAGCCTTGCCAAACCCTTAGCTTTTTGATCCTTGAGATCCCAGTCTTCTTGAGACATTGCCATTGGTTTTGTACCAGATACAGCTTCCCATAAATCCTGATCTACAAGCATGTCCTCCATTTTGAGTTTCCACAACTCAAAATTACTACCATTAAACTTCTCTATCTCAAACGTCCCAGATGTGCTCGCCATCTCTTACCTGCAACAAAGATTTCTAAATCCTCTTCACAAGCTCCCACTCAAACGAACATCAGATCAAAAAACCCTCTACCCAACAACTAGAACCAAAGGTGATAAGACTCTGATACCAACTGAAAGGAAGCAAGGTACGCAGAAAATGGTTCCTACACTGATCTATTAAGGAAAGATTTATAGATTAAGATGCACATTAATAGAAAGATAATAACAACTTCCAAATGCAAACACAAAACTCACAACACAAGATATACGTGGGGAAAACCCTTTCAAGTAAAAAACCCCACACTCCAAAGCTGCCCAATATATTATTCAGGAATCGTGAAGATTACAATATACTTGCAGAGCAAGCTTTTACAGGAGTATATCCATCCAGAGATCCAAGAGGTAACTTGACATCTATAAGATTCTTACATACAACCTCCATCTCAAGTTCTTGATATATAGGAGATACAATACAATACACCGCCAATGGTAATTACAAAACCATGAGCTAAAACCACCCAAAAGTGGCACCCAAATTATCTCCAACCAAAGATGCCTTGTGATGTGCCAAAACACACACCAACACGTGTAACTCTTGCCTTTACAACTCTTTTATGTGTCCAACACATTTTTTGCATTTCCCAAAAATAGAAGGTCCAACTTCTGGAGGCCATAACTTTTGATCCGGGTGTCTGATTGACAAATAGTTTAATGCGTCAAAAATCTCATGAAGAGATCTATCACCCTATAACCTGCTTTTCTAGTTATGACCATTTTTAGGATGTTTAGAGAAGTTTCAACTCTGGTAATTGAGTTCAAAACTTTTTTTTGACAGTTTCAAAAAATAGAAACTTTAATATCTCGCAATCCTGATATGATCTTGAGACAAAATTCACACGAGATGTTCATTTAGCTGTTCCACACCTTCTGGGAAAAATTTTAGGTCAATTTGAGCTCAATTGAAGGACTTACTAAAAATAGTAAGTATCACTATTTTTAGCTCGTTTGGAAACTTTTGGAACTTTGAAAGTTCCATACCATTATCCAAGATAAAGGGTATTCAAAAAGATCAAAACTGGGAAAAATAGTAATCTTTCAAAGTTACAAGGTTGAGACACTTTTCTTAACAGGTTGCAATATCTTTTCTTTCCTCTTGATCCTTTTGTACAAGGATCTCCTCTTCTTTTTCTTCATTCTTCATCTTTGCTGCAATCTTTTCTTTCTTTTCTTCATCCTCCAAAGGATTTTCAGCCATTGCTTCATTTTTATCTTTTTCTTTCTCAACCATTGCAACTTTGATATTGCTCTCTTCTTTCATACATTCATTAGGGCATATTGCTGCAATTTCTTTTGCCACTTCCTCTTGTTTATCCCACAATGGATTCAAAACATATTCCTTCCCATCCTTGATTATACTATATGTGTTATCACTGTCATTATGTACAACTTCCCTATCCCAGAGCCAAGGTTGACCCAATAAAACATGACAAACATCCATGGGTACTATGTCACATGCACTTTTATCTTTGTATCTTCCAATGTGAAAATTTACAATGCTTTGTTAACTTACCTGAAATTGATGACCTCCTTGCAACCAAGAAATATAGTATGGCCTAGGGTGTTTCACCCTCTTCAAGTTCACCTTCTCAACCATTTTCAATGTGTTTAGTAGGAAAAGGGCAGAAATGAGTAAATGGCTAAATCCTCCTTTTACTACAAACATTCAAGGACATTTCAACCAAGTTGAATCACACCTTTTGCAAGAGGGTTCACCTACAGGTTGGGTGTCACTTGTAACGTTGTGGAAACTCAAAAATTATCAACTAGTGTATCAATTTAATGCTCAAATATGCTTAAAACCCTAATTATGCAAAATCGAAAGCAAACTGATAAATTACAACAAATGCTTGCAAACCAAGACAGTAGATAAAGATTAGTTACTGACCATTTTTTGAAGTTTGTGATGTAGAATACTCAGGGGCATTGGCACTCATGCCCTAGTCCAATGTAGTCTTTTCTTCAGAGATTTCAGAACTCCTTACGACACTAATGATCACTATTCTATCCATTTCTGTCTTGGAAGATGCAGAGGACATTGGCACTCACACTAAAGTCCAACGTGGGATATTTTTTAGGATGTTGGGACTTCTTCAGATGCTAATTATCACTGTCACAAAGATTTCTGTGTTTGCAGCCTTGGAGGACATTGGCGCTAGCGCCCAAGTCCAAGCAATGCCTTTCTTCAGAGATCTGGAATCTACACACTTTGTTACTATTCCTTGCAACTCTACTCTATTAGATATGACACCTGTAACCTGTAATCACAAGGAGTGTGGTTGGGGCTTGTGGTGTTTAGGAGCTTGCCTCAGTCAAGCCTCGGAAGGACATTCAAGTCTTCTGAACACCATTGTTAGATAGAGAGTGTGTATCCCTACAAGATAGAGACAAAAACAAATTGATAAATGATTCAAACACAAATAGATAACACCTCAGAGGTGTAGCTCACATGTAGATGCAAATCCTTCAACACATGAGAAGATGAAGCTAAATCTGCAATCACAAACACAACAACAATATTCTGCTCTGCAACAATGAATATCTTGAATGCTCTAAAATCATAAGTTTGCCAAAAGTTCATAATCATCTTCTAGTTTACAAATGAAACCCTAAACATGCTTATATATGCATTCCTGCTACAAATTTTGTAATTTAAACTTAAGATGTCGGCAACAGAACCTTCTAACAGTCACATAACATTCAAATTTGGGACTTGCCTAAAATAGGGTAGGACAAGGGCACAAGTGCCCATGTCCTCAGGTCCTATTTTAGGGTAGGCTCAAGTGCAACAATGTCCCTCAAGCCCCATGTCACATAGGTTTTAGGCTATTTTGTCTTGGCAGTTAAAATGAACATGGAAGATACAAAACAAGGGACCCGAGAGCTAAACTTAGGAGGTAAAAGTCCTAGGGGGACATTTTACGACACAACATTTAGCCCCCACTTTAATGTATGTATGAACACAAGGCACATACATGCATTAAAGTACGATCAAAACACAACAAACATGCCAGGCACTTGAAGCTAATGCATACACAAAAATTGAGGAACTATTTCTAGCCCCCAGTCTCAGGTAGACATAAAGAGAAAACACATTACAGAAACACCAAACATAATGAAGATAGTATCAAGCACACAAAACATGGAGAAGACAGTAATAGACATGCAAGACACAAAGAAAATAGTATTGAATACACGTAAAACTTGGTGAATATAGTGAATGTCGTTTTCATTTTCTCATATATATGAATGAAGATGCATATGCATGGAAAGTAAAAAAGTAACACACAACCCAAAATGTAGGAGGGGAATTTTGCCACGCTCTTTAGACTACATATGGGGCAACATACATGCAATAGAAATCTCCTAGTAGAGGTAGGGAATCATCACCATATAGCTTTAGACTACGCTTGAGAACAAACAGGCCATACAAAACCCAAGGTGTAGGGAGGGACTCATCACCACATAAATTTAGACTACACCTGGGACAAACATGCCATACAAATCCCAAATCATAGGAGGGGCATTTGGCCATGCTCTTTGGACTATACTTGGGAACAAACACATGGAAGATACACAGAAAACATGAGCATTGTATAGTATGCCAAAGACATACTATACGTCTAAAACACAACAGACAAGCGATGGAAGGAACTTATTGCTAAGTCCCCACCATCTTAGGCACATTATAGGCACATCTAATGATTGGGCTTATGCCACAACAACCACCAAAGACATGCTTAAGGGAGGATACACCAACCCCACCTACTTAGAGGACTTTTAGAAGAAAAAGGATGTGCACTAGCTCAAGAAATACACCATCCCCGCCTCCGTAGAGGGATTTAAATAAAATGATATGCACGATATCATGCCTCTATAAAGGGCTTAAAATAAAAGGATATGCACGATATCCCGCCTCCACAGAGGGCTTTCTCATTACAATATAAAATAAATATGTGCACTCGCGCGGAGATACAACATGCCACCTCCGTAGAGGGCTTACAAACACACTTCATTAGTATCAAAATCATTAGACAACTTACCTTATATGCCCCCACCTTAAGGTGGTTGATATCATGTTATGATATCAAGCACATTAAGTAAGAGAGAAAACACACAAGAGAATAAGAGCTCACACAAAGCCCATGCCCCCAAAGGTGACATGTACTTTACGATCGCTGAATGTTCCTACAAACACACAATTCCTTGCAAGAAGAGAGGTTACAAATCTTTCTCTAAGATTATAACCACATCACATGATAAAAGCAATGCTTAAACATAATCATATCAAGAGCCAAGGTTATACTACAGATTTGGAAACCAAGTATAACCGTGGGGCTATACTGTAGAGATCTCAAAACCAAGTGTAACCAAGGCGAGACCCAAGATAAACAAAGTGCATGGGGCAGCTATATTGTTATGGTTTGTTAGAAAATATAAGACATCATCAAAATATCACATGGAGTGATTCTACTAGCCAAGCATTGGATAATATATATCAAACCCATTGTCATGTATGGTCTAGGTTCATTTTTGCCTACTTGCTGAAGGGACACATGGTCCGTATTAGTATATGTTTATTTTTCATCATCCACTAGCTAGATAGAACCACTAGAAGAAGGTAAACAATTAATCAAGAGAGGAGAACAAGTGCCTTAGGGTCATGACGTAGGAAGGTGCCCCCAGGTCACCAACCACAACGCTATGCCCCTAAGACACAACACACAACAATAAAGTAGAGGAGTGGAGCAATATAGAAGAATGATAATACAAATAGAAGAAGGGTCACAATAGAGGTAGTTTCCTGGTATCCTTGACCTTACAAGAGTATCAAGGGTCATCCAATGAGGCCTAAACAACACATAACAAATCATGGGGGAAACACAACACAGAGGTAAAGGGTTAGAAATACTTACCTAAAGGCACAACCGAACTAGCAGTTGTCATCAAGAAAATCATCATCTTCCCAATCTCGAATGTTAGAGGAAAGAGGTACATAAGGTATCATAGCCCAACTTTTGTTTTTGTCTTTAAATTATTCATTCTTAATCTCTTCTTGGTTTGATTCAATGTTAGGTGGAATGTTTTCTTGTTGAGGTGCATTTCGTTGGGCAAAGGCTTGTCTTTTCCTCCTCCTTTCTCTTGCTTGTCTATTTCTTCTTGTCCTATTGATTATATCTTCAAAAGTATTGTCAAGTTGTTCTATTGGTCTTTTTGTGTTAGAAGAGGAAGCTTGTTCAAATCTCATTTTCCTTGATGAAGTGCCTTGTTCTTGACTAATACCTCCTGATCCTTGTAAGGATGATGGAGGAGGAACCGCAGCAGACGGTCCTTTTCCTTTTGCTCTAGGAAGTTCTTCTAATGTGGGCTGTTCGTCTCTTATTGTTTGCATAGGAGGCCCAACCACTCTAGATATAAGTTTTACTTTGTATTGTCTATATTATAGGAAAGAGTGGTCTCTTCATGGCTTAGGGTCTCTATCAAGTTGTGGCGAAAGGTAATCAAGAGTGAAGTTCTTGCCCATAACCATAGATTGATATGTATTACGTCGAATAGTATGCACTTGTCCATGTAAAGGGAATTTTATGCAGTTGTGAATAGTTGAGGGGACATTGTTCATAGCTTTAACCATGGGTGTCCTAGTTTTACGTGGAAGAGGTCAAATAAAGGGATAACCTCAAATACTTGATCCAAGGATTTATCATAAACCATAACCAATAAAGCTATCTTCCCAAATGTAGGCATGAAAGCTCCAATATGTGTCTTAATCCTTAAATCTAAAGGTTCATAAGAATCTTGTGTCAAATTATGTACAAGAAGGAACTCTTCGATTACCACATTAGTCATGCAATTAGGATCTATAAGTGTACCATGCACCATATTTTTCATTATTTTCATGGTGATGTAAAGAGGCTCTTCATTGTCTATAAATGTTTTGTCATGAGGTGTAAATGTAATTTCAGGTTTAGGGCTCGTTCTTTTCAAATAAGGCCTAGGAGGAAGCCTAGAATTATTGTTGTGATTATAATCCATGTGTATATGTCTCCAAATAAATGCAAGATCAAATTTTAAAAGATTTTCAATATTTATGTAAGAAACAAGTGCAAAACTATGTATGCTTATGATCTAAAATGCTTGATTTTTCACCTTTTTCAATGCAAATCACTAAAAGAAGAAGTATTGTGAAGAAATTTATGAGGGGAAGAGAATAATAAGCTGAATATTAATCCAATGATGCAACAATATCCTTCACAACACACCTATAATGCAAATCTAGATAGACGACAAGGCAAAATCTAGTGAAAATGCAAGGTTTTCAAACCCTAGGCATGAATTTTTGCAAAAAATACATTATGATGAAACACTACAATTAGAAATCAGTCCTAAATGAGTGTTTAAAAGAGTAGTAAAATCTGAAACAAGATTTTAACTACAAACCCTAGCTAATGCAAAGACTAGGTTTTTATGAAAAATGCACAATTTCAAGCAAAATCTAACAGATTAAGCATGCAAATGCAATGAAAATGATTATAATAAGATGAATTTCTGTGATTTATATCATATCTAATAAAAATATCAGAAATTAAATAAATTTAATGCAAATTATGCCAAAATGCAAGCCTAAGATGCCAATTTTTTCAAATTTTTGGTAAATTTTCAAATGCAATAAGATGAAAACTAAATGAAACAATGCAAAGCTAAAGTACAACACTTAGCAAGGTGCAAAATTCAATAAAAACACAGGTTCACCAAAATGTTTAGTAGGAAAAGGGGGAAATGAGTACATGGCTAGATCTTCCTTTCACTACAAACATTCAAGGACATTTCAACCGAACTGAATCACACCTTTTGCAAGAGGATTCATCTATAGGTTGGGTGTCACTTGTAACACTATGGAAACTTAGAAATTATCAACTAATGTATAAATTTAATGCTCAAATATGCTTAAAACCCTTATTATGCAAAATTGGAAGCAAATTGATAAATTACAAAAAATGCTCACAGACCAAGATGACAGAGATTAGTTACTGACCATTTTTGAAGTTTGTGATGCGGATACTTGGGGACATTGGCACTCATGCCCTAGTCCAATGCAATCTTTTCTTTAGGGATTTCATAACTCCTTACGACACTGATGATCACTGTTTTGTTTGTTTCTATCATGGAAGATGCAGACGACACTGACACTCACACTGAAGTCCAAGGCAAGATATTCTTCAAGATGTTGAGACTTCTTTAGATGCTAACTATCACTGTCACAAAGATTTCTATTTTTGTAGCCTTAGAGGACACTGGCACTAGCACCCGAGTCCAAGTAGTGCCTTTCTTCAAAGATCTGGAATCTACACACTTTGTTATTGTTCCCTGCAACTCCACTCCATCAGATAGGACACATGTAACTTGCAATCACAAGGAGTGTGATTGGGGGTTGTGGTGTTTAGGAGCTTGCCTTAGTCAAGCCTCGAAGGACATTCAAGTCTTCTGAACACCGTTGTCAGATAGAGAGTGTGTATCCTTGCGGGATAGAGGCAAACACAAATAGATAAATGATTCAAACACAAATAGATATCACCTCAGAGGTGTAGCTCGCATGTAGATGAAAATCCTTCAAAACATGAGAAGATGAAGCTAAATCTGTAATCACAAACATAACAACAATATTCTACTCTGCAATAATGAATATCTTGAATGCTCTAAAATCATAAGTTCGCCAAAAGTTCATAATCATCTTCTAGTTTACAAATGAAACCCTAAACATGCTTATATATATGCATTCCTACTACAAATTGTATAATTCAAACTTAAGATGTTGGCAACAGAACCTTCTAACGGTCACATAACCGACATTCAAATTTGGGACCTGCCTGAAATAGGGCAGGACAAGGGTGCGAGCACCCATGTCCTTAGGTCTCATTTCAGGGTAGGGTCAAGTGCAACAATGTCCTTCAAGCCCCATGTGACTTGGGTTTCAGGTCATTTTATCTTGGGAGTTAAAATTAACATGCAAGATGCAAAATAAGGGACTCAGGAGCTAAACATAGGAGGTAAAAGTCCTAGGGGGACATTTTACGACATAACACAATGCAACCAAATTATCTCTACTACTATTGTCCACTATCACCTTGCAACATTTTCCATCAAACTTGCAAATAGTTCGGGGCAAATTACTCCTTTGGATGGGCTCTTGTTTCTCTTTCCGTGGCTTCAAAAATTCCTTCTTCATTAGCAAACACTCTCCTTGTCTCCAAGACATTTTGTCAAACAATTGCGGTACACTCCCAATCTGCACACACAAACATTTAGAGCCAACGTTCTTGGCAATCACAGGTTCTCCATACAAAAAAACTCTCACAACTATCCTCTACCCAATGAGATTCTAGAAGATGCACCTCTTCAAGACCTCTTCTACCCACTTCCTCTTAGTGGAAGAAGACTGTGCACCTTCTAGCTAGCTTCATCTTTGCTGGAGGATAACCAGCATGATTCTCATAGAATCAACTCTCTCTCACGGCTTCATTGCTTCACTCTTCACCACTCTTCACCTACAAGTCTTGGTGCATACTCTATGCTCTCGAGATCTTGTGGCTCTCATACCACTTAATGCAAGAGGATCTCCTCTTGCTCCAACAACTCTCAAATTCCCACTGTAATGCCTACTCAAGAAATTATCAATAAATAACAATAATAAATTAAATCAGTTAGAAATATTGAAAATATAAATAGATGAAAGAAGAATAATCACTTGTACTAACTTAATAAAATACAGATTCCAATAGATCATAAGTTTAATATCATGTGTTGCAATTGATAATTTTCATATATATACACATCCATCATACAATTACGATCAATTATAATAAGAACCATATGATCATCCTTAAGCAACATGTTCTTTACTCTAGTAATCTGCTCAAATAACAAACCTGTATCTGCACATCTGAATGTGAACATTAGTTCCACAAAGTTCATCAATAAACATATCAGAGAGAAATATTCTAGTCTAAGGCCTAAGGGCCGACCTAATGTCTTGGGGGCTCATGATGGCCTTGCCTACGTAAGTGTAGCGCAGAGACTTCGTAGTTCAGGACTTGACCACTTAACCATAAAAATGGATATCAGACAACCAAACAAATAAATCTCCTTATCTTATTCTACAACTAGACAACTTCATAACTAGAAACCTTTACATTCTAAATAAAGTAAGATTTTCAACCTAAATCAATACATGCTAAGTCGAAAACATATTAATTATACCAATCAACTATTTTCTTATCAAATACGAAGATACCTTCAAATTTAATTTATGCAAAACATGAATGACAATTGTCTACTAACAAGGCACCAAGTTCAAGGCATTACTAACTAGAAACCATAGAACCCATTTACGTGAACTTTAAGCATCATATTAGGAACCTAAGTCTAGGGTATAACTACCTCACAAGATTTCAAGAACTCACAAGGGTTAATCAAGAGAAGAACTGACTAACATAAGCCTTTTATCATGCATACACAAACCACATTAAAATCAATGAATTGCCAAATGATGCAAACATATAGCTACTATGAAAATAACTTTTAAACGATTCATTATTGACCTAAAACAATATTTTAATCCTTGAATTAAAAATAGTTATGACTTATTTCTTCTTTCAAAATTTATTATTTAAGAAGTGAAAACACACCATTTGGAACATTAGGTCCAAAGAGTTTTCTACAACAAGAATTTAGAAGATTATGATGCCGGTACAAAGGATATAGAGTACTAACGTCCATCAGAATTTTAGAGAATACACTGATAGGAACCATGTCGAGTTAGAAAGTTTTCATGTTTATTAGAGCTCATGAATTGATCATTCATAAAGATCAAAATTACACTATCCCAAAACAAGAGTCTAACGTAAGCAAATGAGAGGAAAATATTTCCTTAGCACAAATTAGAAGATCGTTGGTTGACATGATCGACTTTAAGGCATACTGAAGGATTCATCTAGGTAATATAGATTTCCTATCAAGACGTCATCCTGGGCAATGCAAGAGAAGACAACTCTTAACTAAAGTCATATCAAGATTTAAGGAAGATAGAGGTTTCCTAAATGGTCCGATGCCTTAGAAGACTAATGCTGACTTCTGCCGATCTCTACATTGAGGTTAATGCCTTCCCAAAGAAATCTGTAATGGATTTATAAATATGGCATCTAATAACATTCTATAATTATATAAGATCTTAGGGAAAATAATGAAGTCTACTACTAAATGAACTTTAGAACAAAAATAGGAAGAATTCACATTACATAATGACTCCCAAATATAATAACTCAATTCGTTTATCAAAGGTCTGAAAGGTAGTTTCATCATGCATAAGGTGGGAGAATTGAAGATCTCATGGCTCAAACAAAACAATGCCATTGATTGGAAAAGTTCTTACATAAATAAAAAAACATTTTCTATACAATTATAACTACTTTCTAATAATCTGAGAGCATAAAATTATATTCTACAATACTTAGAGTTGGTTAAAAAGAAATATAGTTGGATTTATATTCTACTGTCAATCACTGAGTAATCTCATATCTAACTATTATTAATTAAAGTAAAATTACAACTTATCTATAAGATTTCTACACAGTATAATAGCAACATATTTTAATAAGGTAATTTTAATAAAGTAATGCTTGAATTTTATAAAGTAACACTTATGAATGCAGAACAAATCTTCAATTATTATAACGCTTAAGTTTATAGCAGTGAAGCGCTAGAAATATCTTTTACTATTGAACCACTATAGAATAGTTATCATGCAAAGAGAATCGAACAAAATTTATAACTCATTAACTATAACTCTTATTCTAGCCTTTCTAGGATTAGCTGAATGTTCCTTAACAATAATAATATTTCCTCTTCCTCTCTCAACACAAAGATCAATATAAATTAAAATAATAGAACATTGAAAATAGAAATATCCTATTCATTGTCTTAAGATCACATTTTTTTTAATAGGAGATAAACTTCCAAGTTAAAAGTAAACAAGTTCTCTAGATGAACATAGAGAAAAATAACTACAAAACAAAATAAAATAGAAATGGAAAACCAGTGCAATATTTAAACTATAGCAGGTACTCACCAAATTTGCTGAACACGTCCTTATCTTTTTAAAGATCTCATCAATTTTATGAAACCTCATAATGATGCTTTTGAATGATTTCACAATGTTTTCTTTAGATGCCGCTCTCTTCCTCAGAACCTCAACCATGTTGGAATATTAATTAATCTTCAGTTAGCGTATTAACTCCAGCCTACCCATGTGTCAGACTTGGGGATTTCCAAATCTTCCCCCAGCAACCATTTGCTTCTGCCAGCAGTTAGAAATTAATTTTGGTAGGTGAGTTTGAATTTTGAATGAGTTTGAGCACCAGTTTTTGGGCATGAAAGAATGAGACAAATAAGAGGAAAAAGTTGTTGACCGTAGGAATGAGTGAGAGCCTACAACAACAGAAGAAAAGAATAGAGAGAATAGAACCTACATACAACAGAAGGAATGTTCCAGTAGAGAACAAGAGAACAGCAGAAAGAAGACAACAAAAGAAGAATATTGCAGAGAATAGAAGTTTGTGTACAGCAGCATAGGGCATACATAGTTAGCTCCAGATACAAGGGCAAATCAAATCAGAAAAATAGAGTAGCAGCTCTGCATGAATTTGTATGAAAGTTTTGAATGTATTTTTGAAAGGAAAATATATAATATATATTGTTGTTTCTTTTGTGTATTTTCTCTCCTTTGCGTGATTGTATTCTTGCTATCCATACATTGCTGTAGCATTAGTTTTCTGGACAACCATTTACCTCCCTTGCCTGCCAACAAGTGGTATCAGAGCCTTATTTTTTCTGGGCAGTTAGAAACTTTTTGTGGGTGTTTTATATAAGCCCTAGTTTGTCTAGGGATTATTAGCCTTCTTAGATTTGAGAAACATGGTAGGTAGGGACAACAAAGGATGGCAACAGCCACCGAATTTTGATGGACAAAATTATGATATCTGGGCTAAGAAGATGAAGACTATATTGGTTGCTAATGACCTATGGGAGTTGGTCATCAATGGGTTCACAAACACCACAGACCCAGCAGCTTATGCAGCCCTATCTAATTCTCAAAGAAACCAATTGAAGGAAACAAGAATGACGGATGCAAAAGCCCTCAGTCTAATTGAGGCAGCCTTGACAGAGGCTATTTTCCCTTGCATTGCAGCAACAAACTACTCAAAACAAGCATGGGAAATATTGCAGAACAACTATAAGGGAACTGATAAGGTGAGATCAGTGAAACTCTAGCTGTTTAGGAGATATTTTGAGAATTACAGATGAAGGAGAGTGAGTCTATTTCAGACTTCCACACTAGGGTTTCTACCATGATAAATCAACGAAGGATAAATGGAGAAACCATGGATGATCAAAGGATTGTTGAGAAAATCCTAAGGAGTCTACCTCCTAGATTTGACCCTATTGTCATAACCATTGAAGAGACTAAGGACTTGTCCAAGATGACAGTGGATGAGTTGATGGGTTCACTACAAAGCCATGATCAATGGTTGAATAGATCCGATCCTTCCCTTGAGCAAGCCTTCAAGGCTCAAACCAATGCAAGAGGTAGGGGAAGAGGAAGAATTAGCAGAGGTAGAGGTCAAAGAGGTAGAGGAAGAAGCAACTCCGGAAGAGGAGTTTCAAACAACCAAGAAGAGACAAGCAACTCACAACCAAGCTATCAAGAAAAGAAGAAGAATAGTTCTAATCAGAGGTATGACAAAAGTAATGTTCAATGTTATTACTGTCATAAGTTTGGTCATTATGCTAGTGAGTGTAGAAATAAACAATGTGATCATGGACGCCAAAATGTTAATGTAGCAAATGAGAACAAGGCTAAAAATGAAAAACAGTCAAATGTATTTATTGTTTACAACCTTGCTGAGAGGAGTAGTGATGAAGTATGGTATCTAGATAGTGGTTGTAGCAACCACATGAGTCCATAAATAAAAACTTCTTTGCCTCCATAGATAGCAGCATACAGATTGAAATAAAAATGGGAAACAATGAGCAAGTTCCCATCATGGGAAAAGGTACAGTCAACATTTAGTCCAAGAATGGTGAAAGGAGGGTGATCTAGGATGTTTATTATGCCTTTGGCATAAAACATAACCTATTGAGCATTGGATAGATGGTCCAAAATGGCTATAAAATCCTGATGGAAAATGGAGAGTGCACAATATTTGACAAAGGAGGCAGTAAGAAAGTGATTGCAGCAGTGTAGATGACAAGAAACAAAATGTTTCCTCTTAAGATACCCATAGAGTCTCCGGTGTCATCTCTGGCGCTATCTCTGGTGCAGTTCCCAAAACTATCTCCGGCGCTCACAGTAGTGGGACACCAATTAGCCTTTAAGATAGTCATCAAAGACCCATCCAAATTGTGGCATTTGAGGTATGGGCACTTAAGTTTTTCTGGTTTGAGTTTATTGTCCAAGAAAGGCATGGTTAGAGGGCTACCAAATATTGTAGAGCCCAATGGAAAATGTGAAGCTTGCATTTTAGGAAAGCAGCATAGACAACCCTTTCAATCAGGGTATTCTAGGAGAGCAAAAACACCATTAGAGTTGGTGCACTTAAATTTGTGTGGCCCCATGAAAACCCACACCTTGGCTGGAAATACTTATTTCATGACATTCATAGATGATTATAGCAGAAAAATCTAGGTTTATTTTTTGAAGAACAAATCAGAAGCCTTCGAGAAATTCAAATGGTTTAAGGCATCAACTAAAAAGCAAAACAACCACTATATCAAATCCCTAAGAATAGATAGAGGGGGAGAGTATATCTCTAAGGAATTTTTGAATTTCTGCAGGAATGAAGGCATAGAAAAGTAGTTTACAACTAGGTATACTCCACAACAAAATGGAGTGGCTGAAAGGAAAAACAGAACCATTCAAGAGATGGTAGCAAGCATGCTGAAAGCAAAAGGACTATCACATGATTTTTGGGGTGAAGCTATAGCAACAACAGTTTACCTATTGAATAGGTGTCGTACAAAGGCTGTACGTGATAGGATTCCACAAGAGGCATGGACAAACAACAAATGGAGTGTTGAACACCTAATAATCTTCAGGTGTGTGGCATATGCATTTGTGCCTAAAGAGAAGAGGCAAAAATTTGATGATAGAGGTGAATAATGTATCTTCACAGGCTATAGTGAAGAGTCAAAAGCCTACAAACTGTATAATCCCATCACCAAAAAGGTTGTGATCAGTAGGGATGTTGAGTTCATTGAGAATGAAGCATGGGATGGAACGGTGGACAGCACCATGGGTATTTCAGTTACAATACCCCTTGAAGATGAAGAAGCTCTGGAGGACAGCAACTCTAGGGAACTACGAAGAGTAGTAGCTCGGGGAGAAACTACCGTAGAGCATTGGAGAATAGTAGTTCTGGAGGTGTTCAATAGAGCAGCTCCGGAGATGGACATCAACACAACAGCTCCAGAGATCAGCAGCTCCGGAGGTCTACAACTGCGGAGATCTGCAGCTCTAGAGTTTAGCAGAGTAGCAGCTCCGGAGGTCAGCAGTATAGTAGCTTTAAAGGTCAAAACAACAGCAGCTCCAGAGTTAATTCAGACCCTACACTCACATCATTGATGCCATGGAGGACAAGGAGTGTGAAAGAGATTTATGACAACACAAGGTATGCTGATATGGATGAGAATTTGGATTTTGCATTATTTTCTTGTAGTGATCCAACGCACTTTGAAGAAGCTGTGAAAGAAGAGAAATGGTGTAAGGCCATGGATGAAGAGTTGGATGCCATAGAGAGGAATGACACATGGCAGCTAACTCATTTACCCAAGGGTAAACAAGTGATTAGAGTTAAGTGGGTCTATAAGACCAAGTTTACTGCTGAAGGAAAGATTGAAAGACATAAAGCAAAGCTAGTTGTCAAAGGGTACAAACAACAACCTAGAAGAGATTATGATGAGACATATGCACCAATTGTAAGGTTGGAAACAATTCAGGTAGTCATAGCAATAGCAGCCCAACACAAGTGGAAGATGTTTCAAATGGATGTAAAGTCAACCTTCTTAAACAAAGTCCTAAAAGAGGAAGTGTATGTGGAGCAGCCACCTAGCTATGAAGTCCCAGGGCAAGAGGACAAAGTATATAGGCTCTAGAAAGCCCTCTATGGGCTGAAACAAGCACCTAGGGTGTGGTACAACAGAATAGACTCATATCTAGTGAGTAATGGCTTTAGCAAAAGCAACAGTGAGCCCACTCTTTACATCAAAGCAACTGAAGGTAATATTTTGATTGTTGTTTTGTATGTAGATGATCTAATTTTTACTGGCAATAGTGATCTTTTCATTGTTGTTTCAAAGAAGCAATGAAGAATGAGTTTGAGATGACAGAATTAGGTTTGCTAAAGTTTTTTCTTGGCATTGAGGTCAAACAAACAGAGCATGGCATATTTATTTCGCAAACTAACTATGCCAAACAGATTGTGAAGAGATTTAAAATGGAGAATAGTAAACCTACCCCTACACCAATTGCTACAGGTCTGAAATTGAGTAAAGAGGACATCAACAAGGAAGTAAACCCAACCCTCTACAAGAGCATGGTTGGAAGCCTCATGTACTTGACAACCACTAGGCTTGATTTGATGAATGCAGTAAGCCTGATTTCTAGGTTCATGGAGAAGCCTAATGACACACATTGGCAAGCAGGAAAGAGGATCCTAAGATATGTGAATGGTACAATAGGTTATGACATCTTTTATGGTGTTTCTAATGAGTTTAAGTTGGTTGGTTTCATGGATAGTGATTGGGCAGGTAATGCAGATGACTGGAAGAGCACATCCAACTATGTATTTCACATGGGTTCAGGCATGATATCATGGGCATCCAAGAAGTAGCCCATTGTCTCTCTCTCTACAACAGAAGATGAGTATATTGTAGCAAACGCAACAGCTTGTCAGGCTATTTGGTTGAGAAGGATCCTTGCAGACTTGAATGAGCAACAAGAAGATGGTACAAACATTCATTGTGACAATGTTTCATCAATAGCCTTGACAAAGAATCTAGTCTTCCATGGACAAAGCAAGCACATTGAGATCTGTTATCATTTTATAAGGGAGTTGGTAGAATGAGGAGAGATTGAGTTACAATACTGCAGATCTGAGTAGTAACTCACTAACATTTTTATAAAGGCATTGCCAAAAGATTCTTTTGAACGCCTAAGAGATAGGCTTGGCATTGTTAACAGCTTTGTAGGTGTGCAACCCCAAAAAGAAGATAGCTCTAGAGGTTTAGCTCCAGAAAGACAACAACAGAGCTCTAGAGGTTCAACCTTGGAAAGTATGTGTAGCTCTAGACATGCTCCAAAGATGCAGAAACATAGCTCCGAAGATATAGGGTGTCAGCTCCATAGATGTAGACAGAGTGTTTCAGAATTACAGAAAAGAGCTCCAGAGGTGAGCAGAAATAGCTCCGGAGATCTACTTCGGAAAGGCAAATGCAAAGGTATAACTCCAGAGATCAGTTCCAGAAAGAAAATTGTTGAATGACATCTAACTTCAAATTAAGGGGTAAGTGTTGGAATATTAATTAATCTTCATTCAACGTATTAACTCCAACCTGCCCTCACGTCAGACTTGGGGATTTCCAAATCTACCCCTAGCAACCGTTTGCTTCTGCCAGCAGTTAGAAATTAATTCTAGTAGGTGAGTTTGAATTTTGAATGAGTTTGAGTGCTAGTTTTTGGGCATGAAAGAATGAGACAAATAAGAGGGAAAAAGTTGTTGACTATAGGAATGAATGAGAGCGTGCAACAACAGAAGAAAAGAACAAAGAGAATAGAAACTGCATACAGTAGAAGGAATGTTCTAGTAGAGAACAAGAGAATAATAGAAAGAAGACAGTAAAAGAAGAATATTGCAGAGAATAAAAGTTTGTGTGCAGCAGCACAGGGCGTACACAGTCAGCTCCAGATATAGGGGCAAATCAAATCAGAAAAATAGAGCAGCAGCTCTGCATGAATTTGTATGAAAGTTTTGAATGTATTTTTGAAAGGAAAATATATAATATATATTGATGTTTATTTTGTGTATTTTCTCCCCTTTATGTGATTGTGTTCTTGCTGTTCATACATTGTTGTAGCATTAGTTTTCTAGACAACCATTTACCTCCCCTACCTGCCAACAGACCATCCTCTGCTCAATTTTTTTTAAAGAAGTTGTTGGCTTCCTCATTTTGATCAACACCTTCCTCCATTCATTTTGTTCAGTTTCCTGTCAATTCCTATACTAAATTTCACTGCAAAATATTTTTTGTATTTGCAGAGCAAGAACTCTCTCCCATAACTCCTCCCATAGATTTTAAATAGCCTCCTCCTCCCTCCCTTCCCATTCAAGAGAATCAAGAAATATTAATAATTCCATTAATTCCCCACTCTCCTCTTTTCTAAAATTGACCTTTCTTGATTTGAAACTAAAAAGAAATAATGATTCAATATTCCCACTTGGGAATATCACCAAAATATAATAATGAACTAGGACCACACATAATGACAAATGCATAACTTTTCCTTAGTAAACAATATTAAATCATTTAAATAATTATTTCAAAATATTGCATTTAATTAATTATTCAATAAAATATCATAACTAATAAATAGGTTTCAGATACGCCTTACACCCACTCACACACAACACTCTACCCTAAAAACAATACAAAGATTGTAATAAAAATTGAATTTATTAATTCAAGTCAACACAACATACATCTACAACCAAAATTATAAAACATGGCCTCAAATGACCTTCCCCAACTCATCCCTATTTGCACACTATCTCTCTTTCTCCAAGATAAACCAACATTCCTCTATTCCTCCACAATGAATTCTTTACACTCTGTGAGCTATACCTCTTTATTTTCTTCCTTTGGCTGATTGTCTTACTCTTGTCAACTATTACTCATTTTTCTCTTCATATCAAGTGCCTCCATTTTGGGGTTTTACCTTCTACAACAGCAGACCAAAATAGACACTTCATTCCTTGTTTCTTTTGCTAGTTTCAACTACTATAAGAGGCATTGAAATTCCTCTAATTTTCTTATGCCTTCAAGCAAACATCTCCTCCATTTATCACACCCCCTCTCTACCTTTTTCCTCTAAAATTTTTTATTATTTTGTTTGTTGTAGATCCCTTACCAAAATTGACACTCTCTCAGCCTTTTTATTTCTGCAATTACTGCCTCAAAAGAGTCATTTCACCTTCTCTTTGGCGCCTCTATGGAGTCTCTTTAATTTTTAGTTTAATGTCTTTAGAAGAGGCATTGGATGCTTCATTTTCCATCACAAGGTGTCTTAAACCTATCTTTATTTTAATTCAAAACCCTGTAGCATAATTTTATGTTTAGAACATATAAAAATTAGCCTTTGATTGGTGCTATATCTTCTCTGTCGCCCCTCCATGCCTCATGGAATCATTGATTATTTTACTATTCAATTATAGTGCCTCTATTGGTCTTTTAATACTTTGGAATTCACACAATTGACTTTGGGAGGAAATTATGCTTTGTTACTGTGTCAGAGTGTGGAATTGGGTGTCGGCAGATGAAAAACTCAAAGTCCTCTGTTTCGCCCAAAAATTTGTGAGTACTCTCAAAATGACATCCTAAGGTCCCCTGCAGAAGGATTTCACTCTAACCTCAAAGGATTTCAAAAGTTTAAACTTTCTGTAAATCGACGACACACTTTTGACATTAACGACACAAATTTTTGGCATTACTTTCTCCCAAACAATGAAAGATACGACTTTGATTATTTTTGCACATTCGACATGGTACCTCTAAGAATGCCCCTGTAAAAGGATTCTACTCTAGATCTTATGGATTTTTGGGAATAAATTTCACAAAACTACCTGCAGAGTGTCAAAACTGTGAACTAACAAAAGTTTGATTCTTGCAATTCTGTGGCAACTTTGAAGTTCTGTGATGTTGAGAGATGACAATGACCACCAAACCAAATCAAAATTAAAAAACCAAACCTGAAAATGTTTTTGGGTGATGTCGATTGCCTGTTCGCCTAGATGCTCCTGCATCAAGAATATTTGGGACTTTGAGAGTTATTGTTAACAAGTTTGATCACAAACTGTAAATTAGTGTGGGAAGCCTGTATGAAAAATATGGTGAGAGTTAGACTTTGTAGTATGACATGGAGGTGTATTGGACCTTGGTGAAACCATGGTAGAAACCAAATGAGGTTTGGTTGTGTTATGGTTATTGCATTATGAATAAAGTATATTTTTGGAGTATGTATGGCAATGTAGGTGCACATGCAACATTGGTGGAGTGAATGAAATGACAAAAGAGGATAGGTAGATGTTTTTGGGAGGTATTTTAGATTACTAAATGTCATTAAGTACCGTCTTTGCTACCACAATCCATGAGTTTGATCTTAGAAGTGCTATAGGAAGACATGGTTCACTATTCAAGTGTTTGGTCAACAACTTATGACTAACTCATTGTGAAGTATCTAAAAAGATGAGTATATTGTTCATTTAAAGAAGTCTTATGGGAGTGACATGCAAGTTGATCGTATGGTATGTCTGTAGTATAGTTGTGTGATGATTGGTATTCCATAGGTGGTTAGAGTGTTGAGTTAGTTGGGATTATAGGAGAAATGACTCAAGGTTACATCTATTCCATGGTACTAGAGGAATATGTTGATGCAGGATGCATGCCTAATGATGTGATGATGTTGTGAATCATGTTATATGTTGCAAAGTAGATATTAATAAATTGAGGAAGGTGGAATAAGGAGACTTTATATTTATATTTTACATTGTTAGATTAATATAACTGTTAACTCCCTTTTACAACTAGGTTTTTTCCTAAAAGGGTTTGCCAAGTTAAATACTTGTGTTCGGTGTGTAATATGGATTGTGTATTATTTCATGTTATTCCATGATGTTTTGTTAATTAAATTAAAATAACAACATAACTATAATTTGGATCACTTATCTTAAATTTCTAGGTGATTAGTTATTATATTTTATCGGGTCAAATTCCCTACAATATCTTTGTTTTGGACATCGGACTATAGGGGTGATCTAGGTGTTAGAGGATACGCTTTGCATGAGTATGATAGACCAACAATCCAAGTGGGAGGACTATCTTTACCATGATGAGTTTGTGTATAACAACAACCATCATAGTTCCTTGGGGATGGCATGATTTTAGGCATTGTATGGCCAATTGTGTAGAAATATTTTGAGTTGGGATATTATTGAGGATAGGGTTTTGGTTGGTCCTAAGATGATTTAGGATATAGAGTAGCAATTGGTTATATTCTAGAGTTGTTGGTGACATAGGATCGTTAGAAGAAGTATGCCAATTCTAAGAGATTAGATTGACACATCTACATTAGAGTCATGTTTTTCTTGAGAGTGAGACCACATAAGATTACTATCCATTATTAAAAAGTTTATAAGATTGCACCTCATTCTATGAGACCATTCAAGATCTTGGAGTAGATAGGACTAGCTACATATCAACATAATTTGCCACTTAGCCTATTACACAATCATGACATTATCAAGTTTTAGTTTTGAGGCAATGTGTTTTAGGCATTTCACATGTGCATGATTGGGGTGCATTGTAGGTAGAGTTAGGTAAGTAGGTAGCCTTAGATCCTATACATGATTTTTGAACATCAAAGGTTCAACTTTCAAGGTCAAGAGTTGGATCAAGTTAGGGTCTAGTGGGATAGATATGACAAGATTATGACTTGGGACTTCATGCTACATAGTTGAGGGTGCTTCATCCTCACCTCTTTGATGACTTATAAGAGTAATCCTATTCTAAGGATAAAGGGATTTAAGGCCCACAGGTGTTATACTTTATCTTCCCTACACATTTTTATATTAGATTATATTTATAATGTGGTAAGCTCTTTAGTGATCACATTTGATACCGACATGATTATATGATTATGAGACATATGGTATTATTTTACAACTTGAGCTATTATGATATTTTTAGCTTCATTATTTTCAATATGCTTATGAAATTTGAGAAACATTGTTAGTCACATTAATTTCAGTGATGTAGTTCTATTTGGTTATCATTTATTAAATTTGATATAATAATGCTTCCTTGTGTATGCATATTTATTATACAAATTATTAGGGAATCATTATTATATGTGTTGATTTGATGTTATTATGTGAGATATTATGTGCCTTGCATGAATGTAATTATGCCTTGGTTTACAATTCTATCACTTTAGCTATATATTTGCACAATATATTTGATGTGTGCCTAAGTTCATGGGATACACATGTAAACTAATGGCTAGAAAATATAGATATATTCACATGGTATGTGTGTATTTTTTACCGTCTTACTCTATTAGGGTAATTGGACATGACTTGTGTTATACTAGCGCAATCAAAGAATCCAAACTATAATTGATTCAAGGTCCCCACTGTACAACTAATAAAGTGTGATCTAAGTACTTTACATTTTATCTTACCATGCAATAGTTATCTCATGTGTTGAAATTAACTTTATACTTGTGTGAAGTTTTTTAAATCACTTAGAAAGTGAAGGGGACAAAAATGTAATTTTATATGCTTTGAAATTTTTTTTCTTAATATTTCTACAAAAATAAGCCTTGCGATATAGATATGTATGTTAGATATGATTTGAAAGCATCTAGGAATGTTTGGGCATATTCTAAGTCAAGATATTTGCATTAGTTTAAATTAAATGGGATTTGGTTTGGTTTGAAAATATTTGACCATGCAGGTGCAAATACATATTGTGAAAGTAATTATCTTATTACTTAATATTTATCTCCTCAAATATCTTATAGAATTTTGACCATTTTTAGAGATTTTGGACACTTGGTATAATTTTGTTTTGAGGTTTAAGGGAGAGTTAAGTATAGTCTTTTAACCCTTAGGGGTGGTTAGGTTAGAGTTTACAATATTCTTGTGTATGGATTATTAACTATACACATAATTATGGAAGATTGATGCAGGAGCATCCGGCTTCACTGGCAATCCTGTGTCACCAAAATATGTTTTATTTTCTAAGTTGGTTTTGGCTTTATTTTCTTTGCAGTTTTAGTTTTGAGCAATGCAGATTTATTTTGGCCAAGTAAAAGAATCATCTTGTAGAAGACCCAAATGGGTATTTGCAGTTTCAATTTGGTGAGATTTGGACAAAATTTGCCCAAGTTATGGCTAGTTGGAGATTTTGGCAGGTTCCGAACCTGGCAAGTTCGCCGATTCTTCCTTTTTCTGATTCGCCAACAGGCTTATATGTAATATTCTTTTCATTTATCAACAATTAATAGTGTGGAAAAAGCTCATTATTGGTAAAAGCACGAGTTCGCGAACTCGTAAGTTCATCGATAGCCTTTATTGCTAACAAATGTTGCCTAGCTGAAGTCAAGCCTTTGGTTCATGAATGAATGAAACCGCCGATTGAAAGAATATTGCTTACTCAACAATTTTTGAATTGGCTAGCCAGTTCATGGATGCTAACATTTGCCAATAAGCTGATAAGGCTTAAGTAAGGAGTTTCATTTTTCCTTGAAGTTGTTGATAGTGCGGAAGTCAACTATTGACTATTCAAGTTTCATAAAGTTCAATTTTGTCAATAGAAGGAAAAATTGCTTAGTCAGCACAACTTAAGATTTTCAAACTACTTCAGGATTTCTAAAAGTTGCTGATTCGTTGACTAGGTTTGAAAATGCTCAGTTTTGTCGATAGAGGGAAATCAAAGATCTTTGATGGTTTAGGATAATTAGGTTTCTTTGATAAGGGATCTTGAGGTTCATGGAAGTCATAATTCACCGATAACTTGGCAGGTGGCTAAGTTCGTAATATTTTTTTTGCCAATAATAAAGGGATGTTCCCATGTTCCTAGAAAGTGTAGTTTACTGACAAACTATTCAAAAGAATGGTTCATGGATGGGTTAAATCGCCGATAAGTTCATACAAGGGGACTTTTTCTGATAAGCCCTTATAATGAAGGTTTAGAAAACTAATAGTTTATTGATAGGCATTTAATACTCAAGTTCAAAAAACTTGACAATTGCCGATAACGTGGAGAGTTTGCATAGTTGAAATTTGCCGATAGCTGACTCCATGGTTGCAGAAAAGGTTATTATGGCCAATGATTTCTTAGAGACGGATGTGTCTAAACTAATGAATTCGCAATGGCAATTGTAACGTCCTTTTGAAAAAAATGATGCTGGTCATTTGTTTTGTTCTGGCAGTTTTGATCAGTTATGTAACAGTTTGAAGCGGTTGAACTACTTTTAGTGAAGGATCATAAATATGAAGAAGAAAAATAGATTGGGGTTTCGGTCTAGGGGGACTGTTGAAGGAATGTGGAGTAATTGATTAGGGAGATTCCTATATTTTTTCTGGGAGGCGAGTTGGTGTTGTAAGCACATTATAGATTGTACTACAGTATAGTGTTTTTTTATAAAAGAAATGCGCCTGGTAAAATTTTTAATGTGACCGGCGACACTGGTGCAACACGCCCTCTGGCTCCACGCGAATGCTTTTGCCCAGAGCAATGAATTGGTGAGGCCACAACACGGGGGACCTCATCCCCTAGCAAGAACACTTCAAACCCATGAGCTCGTTGGCCTAGAGAAGGCGTAAAGCCTGCGAGCTCGTTGGCCCAGCGGGGGTTTGAACTCTGGTGGCCGCCACTACAACTGAGCGACTTAACCATCGAACCACACCCTTATTGGCTTACTATAGTATAGTGTTGAAGGGCCAATGGATTTATAATTGTTGATATTTTGATGTTAATAAAATAATTTCATTTGTGCTTCCGTTATTTGTTATGGATCCATGACTGGGTAGTTTGATAAAATGCCCTAGTCATGACTACATCAAGTGGTATCAGAGCAAGGTTTTCTTGTTGGGAGGAGATACGTTGCAGAAACTTTGAAGGATTGTCTCAGAGGGCTTGAGAGAGTATTGCAGATGTGAAGAGGAGTCCCCGTAACTACTGAGGGCTGAAGGAGACATTGGAGTTGTGAGAAGAAGAGGATTCTATTTCCACAGTGAGTGTGGAGAGTCAACAGTAGCGACTGTAATCTAAAAAGATGCCCTTGAGAAGAAGAATTCCTAGAATGGAAGAAATGTTTGAATAGTTCTGTGTTGAAATGAGGAACGAGTTGAGAAATTTAGTTGTTGGATTGAGAAGAGACCCCGATTGTGTGGAAGATCATGCTAATGATGAGGAAGAAGTTGTGGAAGATGAACGAGAAGGAGAAAACAAACAACTAGTAGATGCTAGAGAAGAACCAGTCTTGAGAGCACTTGCCAGAGTTGGAGGAGGTAACAAAATAGAAATTTCTATTTTTTCTGGAACATTGAATCCTAATGAATTGATAGATTGGATAGGAGAATTAGAAGAATATTTTGAATATGAAAATGTTCATGACCCTCAAAGGGTAAGACTGACACAAACAAAACTCAAAGGACATGCTGCCTTATGGTGGAAAGATTTGCAAAGAGAAAGAGTGGCTAATGGAGATGCGAGAATAACCCGGTGGAATCAAATGGTTACTCGATTGAAAGCTAAATTTCTTCTTGGAGATTATGAGTTGGAGATGTTCAGGAAACTTCAGAACTTGAAGCAGATAGATATGAGTGTAAAGGACTACACTGAAGAGTTTTATAAAATGGTCATTAGATTTGGGCATCATCAAATGGATAAAGAGAAAGTAGCTAGATATATCAATGGGTTGAGGTTTAATATACAAGATGAAGTGAGTATGCTGAAGATTTCTACACTAGAGGAAGAATATCAATATGATTTAAAAGCAGAAGAAAAGATAGAAAGAAGATAACAGAGTAATGCTAGGGGAAGAGGGAAATTCTCAGCTAGGCAAGGACAAGGAAGTGGTAAAGGAAAACAAGTTCAGGAAGAAGAAACAAATTCCAAATTTAATAAGGAGTCAAGTCAAGTCAAGGAGTGAGAGGGAGAGAATACTCTACAAGAGGACGTGGTAGTAGTAACAAGGGATTCCCTGGGAAATGTTTTCAATGTGGTGAGGTAGGACATAGAGCGTATGATTGTCCACAATTACATCAAGAGAAGAATAAGAAAAGTATGGCCAGAAATAACCTGGTACAAGAAGATGAAGAGAGTGTAGCATCACCAAAAGTGGAAGAGCCTGAAGAAGGAGAGTGTCTTATGTTCAATAGAGTGTTGATAACACTAGAAGTGAAGAAGGAGGAAGCATCTCAGAGGAGAAGTCTTTTTAGAACTGTATGCAGGTCTAGAGGTAAGTGTTACAAAGTAATTGTAGATAGTGGTGTATTGATAACCTAGTTTAAGAGGAAATGGTAGAAAAGCTAGGTTTGAAAAAGATGAAACATCCTAGTCCTTATAAAGTTACTTGGTTGCAAAAGGAACATGAATTAATAGTGAAAGAGCAATACATGGTTAGTTTTCAGATTGGGTCATATAAGGATGAAGTATTATGCAATGTTATGTCAATGAGTGTCTGTCATGTGTTGTTGGGTAGACCTTGGTAGTTTGATAGGGAAGCAATCTATGATAGTAAAAGGAATTTGTATACTATTGTGAAAGATGGGAAAAGTATGTGCTAAGTTCAATAAAAGAGAAGACACCCCAGGTGAAAGAGAGTAGTTTGATATTTTGTTGCAACTCTAATAAGAAGTTGCTTAAGGTGATGAGAGAAATTGGGAATGACTCAATGAAGGGTCCCATGGAGAGGACTGTGGTTGAAGATAAAGGGAGTGGTACTAGTTTCATGCAAAAACAACAGCCTAAAGTAGTGGCCAATAGGGTAAAGATTGTAAATGTTGAACAAAGGAGTGATGGTTTGAAGAGGAAACAAGATAAGTCACAGTTTGGACATTCAAAAATTTGTTCAGAAGGATGTAGCTCAGGAGGTGCAATCGAAAGTAAAGCATTTCAGCAAGTAATGAAGAGGAGAGGTCAGGTAGATAAAGAGGAGGTTTGGATGAATAACAAGAATGGGATTACCATCCCAAGAATTTTCAAATGTTCATGAGTTTTCCAACTCATGGAACATTTCATTTACCCGGCATGTCTGATGCAGGAGCATCTGAGTTTACTGGCAATCCTATGTCACCAAAAATGTTTTATTTTCTAAGTTGGTTTTGGCTTTGTTTTCTTTGTAGTTTTGGTTTTGAGAAAGTATAGATTTATTTTGGCCAAGTAAAAGCATCATCTTGTAGAAGACCCAAATGGGTATCTGCAGTTTCAATTTGGTGAGATTTGGACAAAATTTGCCCAAGTTATGGCTAGTTAGAGATTTTGGTAGGTTATGAACCTAACAAGTTCACTGGTTCTGCCTTTTCCTGATTCACCAACAGGCTTATATGTAATATTCTTTTAATTTATCAACACTTAACAGTGTGGACAAAGCTCATTATTGGCGAAAGTTTGGGTTTCGGTACTCTATTGTAAAAGCACGAGTTTGCAAACTCGTAAGTTTGCCAATAGCCTTTATCGCTAACAAGTGTTGCCCCAGATGAAGTCAAGCCTTTGGTTCGTGAATGAATGAAACCGCCAATTGAAAGAATAGCGCTTACTCGACAATTATTGAATTGGCTAGCTAGTTCGTGGATGCTAACATTTGTTGATAAGGCTTAAGTGAGGAGTTTCATTTTTCCTTGAAGTTGCCAATAGTGCAGAAGTCAACTATTGACTATTTGAGTTTCATAAAGTTCAAATTTGCCGATAGAAGGAAAAATCACTTAGTCAGCACAACTTAAGATTTTCAATCTAGTTCAGGATTTCTAAAAGTTGTCGATTTTCCGACTAGGTTCGGAAAAGCTCAGTTTTACCAATAAAGGGAAATCAAAGATCTTTGATGGTTTAGGATAATTCAGTTTCTCTGATAAGGGATCCCAAGGTTTGTGGAAGTCATAATTTGCTGATAACTTGGTAGGTGGCTAAGTTCGTAATATTTTTATTTTGCCGATAATAAAGGGATGTTCCCATGTTCCTGGAAAGTGTATTTTACCAACAAGCTATTCAAAAGAATGGTTCGTGGATGGGTTAAATCACCGACAAGTTCATTTAAGTAGACTTTTTCTGATAAGCCCTTATGATTAAGGTTTAGAAAACCAATAGTTTTCCGATAGGCATTTAATACTCAAGTTCGAAAAACTTGACAATTACCAATAATGTGGAGAGTTTGCACAGTTGAAATTTGTCGATAGCCGACTCCATGGTTGCGAAAAAGGGTATTATGGCCAACGATTGCCTAGAGCTAAATGTGTCTAAACTAATGAATTCATAATGGCGATTGTAACGTCCTTTTGAAAGAATTGATGTTGGTTGCTTGTTCTATTCTAGCAGTTTTGATTAGTTATGTAACAGTTTGAGGTGGTTGAACTACTTTTAGCGAAGGATCATAAATACGAAGAAGAAAACCAGATTGGGGGTTCGGTCTGGGGGAATTGTTGAAGGAACGTGGAGTAATTGATTGGGGCAATTCCTATATTTTTTTTGGGAGGTGAGTGGGTGCTATAAGCACATTATAGATTGTACTGCAGTATAGTGTTGAAGGGCCAATGGATTTGTAATTGCTGATATTTTGATGTTAATAAAATAATCTCATTTGTGCTTATGTTGTGTGTTATGGCTGTATGACTGGGTAGTTTGATAAAACCCCCTAGTCATGACTACGTCAAATATAGAGAGAACTTGAAAAGATGATTAATACTCTTGAAACCCTAGAGTGTGTTCTTGAGTTTTGGAGAAGGATTTGTGCTTGGGAAAATATCCCTAGATTTGAATTTTGGAAAGTTTGAAGTGTTTTAATAGAAAGTAGAAATAGATTTAAACCCTAGATTCAAATTTGTGAAGTTTATGGTATTTTCCTCTTGTTATGAATCTTAATTTTATTGCTTGAAGTGATGAAAGGAGTACTTATCATTGTTGAGTGTGTAAAATGGGTGTTTGCATATTCTTCCATTTTCATGTTGAATAAATCTTGAAAATTCTTCTTTAATGGAAGTTTAATGTGTTTTGCGAGTATTTGGAATAAGCTTGTATATATATGTTTTGGATAGAAAATTAATGGATGAGAAATATTTTTGTGGGTATTACCAAAATAGAAAGGGAAGGAAAAAAGGCTTATGGATAGGAGTTTGTTTGAGGTTTGTGTGTTTCCCCTTACCATTCCTAGGAGATATTTTGAGAATTAGTTATATCAATTGTGTATGCATGGATAAGATATGTAGGAGACTTGGAGTGGTATTTATTCCAAACCCTATCATAGGGTTTGATGCAAAACATGAAATTTATTCCAAAACCTAGCATAAGTTTTGATGCAAAATGTTAGGATAAATTAGGAGGTTGGATGTTGTATGCAATTTTTGAAGGACCCTTGCATAAGAATGACATCCATTGATGAGTGTTTACAATTTGAGATTAATTTTATCTCCATAATTACTCATCTTGAAATTGGAGAGCCAAGGAAGAAGATACTTCATGCCTTAGTTTACTCTTATATTCCTTGTCTATTAGAATATTTAGAGATCCCAATTGTGTTGAGAAATCCATGGTTATATGTGTATTTGCAAGTTGCCAAACTTAAGCATTTG
Source organism: Cunninghamia lanceolata (assembly GCA_027924645.1). Lineage (NCBI taxonomy): Eukaryota > Viridiplantae > Streptophyta > Pinopsida > Cupressales > Cupressaceae > Cunninghamia > Cunninghamia lanceolata. The sequence goes on from BSBN01000886.1 coordinate 44,181, forward strand.
AGAAGGGTTTGTAATCCATATGTTTATTCTCCTAGCTAGGTGAGATGGACCTATTGGATCCACACAGTTGGGTGGTAAACTTGTCTACAATTGGTTTAAAATAATGGAGCCATAAATATATCACTTTGTTCTATTTTATAATTATAATCAAATTGTAAATTGGGAGTAATTGTTTCTTATAAGTTATTAGAAGTTATATAAACATATTTATCCATGTGATCTATGTATTCATGCAATTATTTTGAAACTTATTCATGCTATATTTTATATATGACAAAGAGGATTAAACCAATTAAACTTATTGGAGTAGAAAATACAATTTTATGATTAAAGTGAAAAGTGTTGCTTTCAAAGTTTTTGAAATAAATGAGTAGATGGGAAGTTAGTGATTTGAATGGAATTATGTGTGTGTTTCCAAAATTTATGTATCAAAACTTATATGACAAATTATTCTTTTGAACCTTATTCTTGATGAATCTAGAATACTAGTTGTCATGCATGTGCTAGAGATTGATCTAGTAAATTCTTGTTATAAAAATGTGTAGAAATGATTTCCTTATATAATCATGTTACAGGAAACCATAACGCCTTAGATGAGATTTTAGTCAATTTCTAGAGTTGTTTTGTGATAGGCCCCTTCACTAGTTTTAACAAGGTGATTTGTCAAGGTGAATGATATGTCTACTAAGGAAAATACATGTTCCATAGGGTGAAACTTATTGTGGTAAGGGGAGAACACTTGTTTATAGGGGTACATGAAAATAAAGTGTTTAAATGTTAGTCTTTTAAAAAAACTTAGAAACATGAAACTTGTTGCCTAGGTTCTACTAAATTTTTATCTATACTTTGGGATGCTTAAAATACAGTGTTGAAAGTGTTTTCATTATGTTAAATCACATTTTACTCTTTTATGTTAGATAAACGTATTTGTGAATGCTAGTGAGCTAGAAGCATAGTTTTTACTTGATTGTTGACTTATGCTAAAGAATGATAGATGTGATTCTCAATCTTTTATATTATACTTGTGGAATTGGAAATGATTTTTCTTAACCCATGTAATTTCTTTTTATGCCTAAACTAAGTAATTGGAAAATGAATTATCTTTTTCTAGTTATTTTAGTTTCTTTTTTTACATGAGGTGGTGGGTATGAGTACCTATACATTTGGTCTAGGGTGAGATCCTATCTCCCCTATTTTGTGTTTTGGGATTAGCTAGATGTGCATCACTATTCCTACTTGTACCATTGTGGTGTGTTGTCTCACTTGAGTTAAATCTTCCACTAGTGCTTGCGTGTGTTACATTGGTATGTGTGCTGCCTTTTATGTATTGAGGTGGCAATGCATCTCTACTTGTATATGCCTACTTATATCATCCATGTGAGTAGAAGTTTTTGCGTGTATTGTTGTTGAGAGTGATGAAAATACTAGTGTATGTGTATGAATTGGTACATTATTCTATTGTATTTGTTATCACAAACAAATTGTTGGTCTTCTTTTCACTCATTTTATCATTAATAATTTGGGGGCATTGCACCTATGACAAGTGATGAGACTACATTTCTAGAGAGAGTAGGTTTGAATTATATGTAATAGTTTTCACCATTTACTTATGATCGGTGGATGTTAATTATTCTATTCAAGAGATAAGGCTCAAATAGTTGCACTTTCAATTTACCCTCAATAAGATCATGATCATGCTAGATGATTAATGAAGGATCTTTAAACTATTAAAAATGGGTATGCAATTTTTCTATATCAAGATACTTCTTATTTCAAGAAGATAGAGATGCGTATGCATAATGTGTTAGTAGACCTAGACATGCATAGGGAAGAGTATTGGTGCATGTTGTACTAGTGTTCCAAATGGTAAGGGTTCCTCACTTAATACATATAGTCAAAGATATGGAGGAGCATGGCATTATTACTCCTTAGGTCAATGCATGCTTGTATACATATGCATGCATATATTTGTTGACAAGAGTGGCCATGATATTCATGTAACTAGACTCCTACAATTTTGGGACTATGAGGGCACATCATGATTACTAGACTAATTGGGTTACCTAAGGACATTAGAGATGATATGCTATGTGCCCTTCACTAGGATATTAATAGGTTGAGAAGACTGCATGAGAGGTAGAATCTCAAGAATTGGTAGAGGTCCTTCAACAAATTGATTGTAGACGTTATGACATGCTGAGCTTATAAAGGGATGTGGGTTGGCCTAAGGACATGCACCAGTTGGACCAAATTAGGTTCTCTCCATGGTTTTTTGGGAGGCATACCACTACATTAGAAAGGTTCCATTATGAGAAAGAGATTTGATGGTTTGGCCTTCAACAATGGCTGCCCCTCAAGTGTCCAAATTACATAGGAGGTACAAGTGATTGACATTTTCATCATGTGAGATGGAGAAACCATATTTTCTACATAGGATAGACCTATTGATAGTAATGGGGATGAGATCATACAAACAATTATGGAAAATTATGCATGAGCTAAATATCTATGGAGGGAGTGGTAAGAGATGGAACATCTAAATCAACACTATCTCTTGGATGTGGAGGTGTGGGATACATAGGAGGCAACCCCACAAATGTCAACCAATAAAAGGTTATAAGTGGTGGCAAAGAGGAAGTAGGAGACATGGGGGAGGCTAAGGAATACTTGGAGGTGGAAACTCTACTATAGATGGGAGATGGTGAATAATAGTATATGATCCAAGTATGCAATATATATTGCATTGGATGATCTAATTTATGTGTTTTAGTATTATGTCATATATATGGTAGATATCTGACATTCAAGATACATGTGATAGGATAGGTATCATTTCATCCATGGTATAGTAATTGAAAAGGGATGTTTTGATTGTACTAGTAAATTAGATAATGAGATATCATGTACATGCTAACTAGTTCACATTGTTTTTTGATCCTATCACTTAAATAACATGGCTTATTTGCAAGATACAGTAGAGTGTGGTGATCATCATACTAGGTAAGATAGATTGTAGATGGAGTTAATAGAGACACACGTAAAGACACACAAACCCAATGTTAGGAAATCATATGGGAATGGTATTGTTTAATAGTAAATGAAATCATACCTAAAGAGATTGCTAGTCTATGGGAGAAGTTTGGGAGACTTCATGAGAGAATATGTAGCAATAGGTCTCATACTAGGTTTAGGAATAGGTCATGGACACCCACTAGGATGAGGTCCATGGGGACTCTGTGACGATTGAGGAAAGAGAGGGGTCCTCAAGACCACCTTCTTAGCATATAGTGGGTATATGATTACACTATTTTTGACATGAGATATATTAGGTATAATTTCCCTTTTTTGGCCAATAACATGTTAAACTATATATTGTGTTGCTTTCTTGTTATTTTCAATGTATTCTCATGTATATGCCAATGATATGTCTCTAATAACTAGTAATACACACTCATATGTTAATAATTAATGAACATTGTAAGTAATAATGGATTCTCTAACCTAAGGTTGATCAATCACTAAACTTGAGAAGGATTCCCATAATAAACTATAACTAAATCATTAAATGTAGAATATGTAGTATCTATAATCATGTATGTAAAATATGTCATTTAAGATAAAATATGTGAATGTCATGGACACTAAATGTTGTCTAAATATCATGGAGATATAAATACGTCTTAGATCTGTATTATCATAAAGGGCCTAAAGGGAAGGAACTTAGGGAAAGGAAACATGTTGGGAAATATGGTGCAAGGAAAAATCTTAAAAATGGAGTGTAATAAATAGCATTATAGTTCTTGGTGACTCATGGGGGACTTTTCACTTGTGGGAAAGGATGAACCTAGAAACACAAATGGTTATCCTTAATCCATTGGACATGGAGTCAAGCTAGGGGGAAAATTCTTGTTTCAAAAAGGAGCACTACTACACGCTGATAAGGGTGTGGTTCAGTGGTTAAGTCGCTCGGTTGTAGTGGCGGCCACCAGAGTTCAAACCCCTGCTGGGCCAATGAGCTCGCAGGTGTTATGCCTTCGCTGGGCCAACAAGCTCGCGGGTTTGAAGTGTTCTTTCTTGGGGATGAGGTCCCCCGTGTTGTGGCCTCACCGGTTCATAGCTCTGGGCAAAAAGCGTTGTGTGGAGCCGGAGGGCGTGTCGCACTAGTGTCACCGGTCACATTAAAAAGTTTACCAGGCACATTTAAAAAAAAAAAAAAACTACTACACACACTTCCACTTCTCCTCATGGAGATCAAAAGAATAAAACTTTGTTAGAGATGCAACCTCAACCCAACCTTTGTAAAACTTATTTACAAGGACCAAAATCACTATTTCTATAAAATAACTTATTTGTGAGGAAGCAAAACTAAAACAAAAATATTTATCAAAATCTACCTTAAAAAAAAACCATTCGTCTTCAGAGAGAAATAGTTACCTCTCTTTGTGAGTTTTCTCCACGTCATTGACCTTTAGGTAGTAATCAACTATATGATCTTCATGAAGAAGAATTAAGAAAGAACCTATACCTCTTCATTTTGTGGTGTTTTATTAGTTGGATGTTTATCTCATCTTGCTACACTTTTTTCCTTGGATGCTAGAGTGGAAGGGGCGTTCCTTCAATGATTTTCCTCCTAAAAATTTATTCCTTTATCTTAGTAGGCCATGTTTATCCTAGAGTCCTATGAGCCTTGAGTATTTAGTCATGGGGTATGTCAAAACTTGGCTTGAGCTATATAGTGGTTCCTAAGATGGTCTTGAATTTTGTTAGTGTAACATACCATCTCATACAACTTGAAATCACTCACAAAATTTACTAAGAAAGTAAATAAACATGTTTAAACATGAATGAAATTTTTGTTTTATCATTTGCATAATCTCATAGAATTAAATGCATATCTTTTCAAAATATTTTTCAACCTTGAATTACAATATATTCAAAGATAAAATCATAGTGAGATCATTTCTCTTTACAATTACAAATAATTTGCACTTGGCAATATGAATAAGTTTACCTAAGTTTGAAAATCATAAGTCAATCATGAAGTATACTTCATCTGGAATTTGATATCTATCTCATAAGTTTTGGCGAGTCTTTTGCTGCAAAGGGAGATCATCATTCGGATGGTTTTCCTCCAACCACAGACTGACAGTCCCTCGCTCATCTTCCATATAGAAGTGGCCCTACCCTTCACGAAGAGTATAGACATAGGGAATCGACATGTTGCCATCTGAGTCCTAGTGTTGTTTCCTACGTAACTCAATCGACCATACAACTCTATACAATCTTGTAGCTAAATATGATCATTCTAACAGGTCACACAATCTAGACATGGTGAATCGACTAATGCATGTAGAGACAAATGCATCACTTTGGCCAAAGTTTCTCTATAAATAGATGTTTGAAATAAACATAGTCGTGTGTTCACACACCTCTAAATCAACTTAGAAACTACCTCATTCTACAGTTTGACTTGCTTGACTAGTAACTCTAGACATGAATTGTCTTGACTAAACTCAAATCCTAGTCAATCTGACTTAGAATTTAATCCTTAATCTAGGATATATGAAATATGTAAGTTTAGGTGATTTTAACCTTTCAGAGAGTCCCTCATTGCATACTTACAAATACCAGGGTCTATGACTTCCTGTCATTCTACTCAATGACCCAAAGATTGAGCACTCTTGTGTTATATATCAAGTATCTAACTCTAACAAGAAATCATTTATTTATCATAAGTGCTTCATAGATTGTTCCTAAATTATACATGTCTTGATCTATGGTTTCTTGACTAATCACTGTCGACCATAATAAACAACAAACTAATTTGATGCTATAATCAATTTAAAAGTTTTCAAGTTTCCTAAACCCTTTTGGGTTGATTCTAGGGTTTTAACTTCTCTAACCCAATACATTGTAATATCAAATACTCTTGTTTTCCAAAATTTTATAATAATATAACATGGAAACGATAACCTATAGTCTACTCTTGACCACTTGGGCATTGTTCGAATTCACATTTCTCATATCATGTATAAACATAGAACACGAGGTTTATCCTCATTCATTATCTTAATGATTACTTATGATAATGATTACTTAAGATAACACATAGACAGATTACTATCATTATCATAAGTAATCTTAACTAAGTTAAATCTTTCAACCTAAATAGGTTTGAGTCTACAATAATTATAATACAATATTCTCGATCTCTTGGTCATCTTAAATCCACCAAATTTTGATATAGAATAGGTTATGAAATCATGTATAACATCCTTTAAATATAATGATAATACTTATCATTGTTGTAGAATGCATATGTGATATTATATCACTATACTAGGCATTTTTAATGATACCAATTTATCATTTCTATATATTCAAAAATAAGTGAATATCTATGACAAAATCTTTTGATAGTAAATAATAAAACTTATACATATAAATTGTAGTGTCCCTCCATTCTCACCTTGGATGAGTAGGTGGTCGGGCTAAGGAGCATGAAGATGAAGGTAAGATACTCGGAATACTTAGGGTATGTTAGACATGTTGATGACAGGTTAACCGTTTTGATGTAGTTTATGACACTCATTGATGTTTACTATGATGACACTGTTGATACTTTATGATTAGTACATTATGCTTAGGTTGTAATCAGTCATGGATTAATTGTTTATGTAAATTAGTTTTACTACATGATTAATGCGATTATCTGTCTATGTGTTATCTGGTTGTTTAGTTACTAATGAATTTGTTTAATGTGGATACTTGTGATGTGTTTTGTGAAGGGACAGTGTAGTATAACTCATAGTGAGTACCCTACTACGCTGTGATTCCCTATCACTATGTGCCTGCTTGGATGATTATATGTATGTATTCGACACTTTTATTTGCTGCAGGTTGCAGGTACCAGGCATCGACTCCCCCTGAATTGGCAGGTCTGAGTGTTCCTTCAGACCAATGGAAGTTGTTGAATGGAGATAACATATGGTCCCCTAGCCTTGCCATCATCCTTGAAGAGGATGAGTATCTGGTTGTGTACCCTGTTAGTGTTGTCAGCTTGGTCATGATAGTCAGTCATTGTGGTGCAGGAGCTTCAATTTTTGACCATATCATTTTATGATCTTGGTATTGGTTTTACATAAGGCTTTGAAAGCCATTTTCCATGCTTTGTAATAAGGACTTAGTCTATTTTGTTTGACTAGTCCACTAAGTGGTTGAAAAAACCTATTTTCTAGGACTGTTTTTTTAGAAACTTGTTTTTTTTCAAGAAAACTACTTTTTCCATCGATTTACTGCCTTCCTAGGTAGTTGTATGGACAAATAGGAAGTGCAAGAGTTTTGGAAACTTCCTATAAACTTGAATCTATAAAATCATGCCAAGAAGATATAGAAAGAAGGAGTTTTATGAAGAGAAAACTGTGTTTTTTTTGTGAAAACAGTCTTTGTACGGCCAAGTACGGATTGCTGAGAAAGTGAATTTTTAAATGCTTTAGTTCTTGGACGTGGCTCTCATCTGCAAGTAATTTGGGCCTTTGAAACGTTTGGATGTGTTAGTTTCTTCTCCTTTTTGTAAATACTGGGTTAAACCCTCTCTGCCTAGGGTTTTGAGGTAAAATGGAGTTCTTTTCCTCTATCTTCTGAAGGTGAACAGTCATCTTTTCATGAGATGGAGGAAATTAGAGTAGCTTTCATGTTTTTGATGTTTGATGGGTTGTTCTCCTTCTTTCATAGTGTTTGGCATGCCTCTATCTAGTCAAAACAGTGACTAGTTAGTCAAGAAAGATAGAAGACAGCAGGAGTGTTAGAAAATAGCCAAAGATTTGATCAATTGATGTTGATCTCTATGCTTTAGAAGGAAGGCAGGTCTGCACAACATCCTATTGATCCAGACAAGGTGTTTTTTTGAAACATATCTTTCTCTATTCCTCAAACTAGAATGATTTCTAGAAGGAAAGAACAGTTTGCTGTTATGAGGGACAGTCTATCCACTATTCCATGTTGACAAAGTACGGCCTTGTACCTTTGATGGAAAGCTGTGAAGTTTTCATGGGTGTTGGAGTGTGTAGTAACCCTACAATGTTTGTGGAAGGACTGATGAGTTGAGATTGTGTGAACCAATCTTAAGGAAGTAGATCTCTTTGTAACACTATTTTGTGACAGTCAAGGCTAGTTGCTGTTCACAGTCTTGTTTAGGACAGAAGTTTGATCATTTTTGTTAATAGCTTATTGTTGTTCCTGTCCACTAAAGGTATATGAGAGATTGATGAGGAGATTCCTATAGATATAGGAGTATAATACCTGTTGGTTGTTCCTAATAGCTACAAGTTATAAGTTGTCATTTTAGCATTGTCATAGGACAGTCTAGATGCCATTTGCTGTCCTCTATCTTCTATAACACAGTGTGGACTGCATGTGTGTAAATAGTTGTTCTTTCACCTTGAGTGGTCAAGTATGCATTGAGTATTGGTGTTCTTTTGAAGCCTTGAGGGGTTGCTTAACAAATTCTATAAGACAAAGCCTTCTCCAAACGCTGCCCTAGAACAATCCTTCTGTTGTTACTGTCCATCATCTTAGGAAAATGTAGAAATTAGTCTTTTGGTCAGAGACCTCTTGCTAGTTATGATTCATTGACAAGTAATTATTATTAGTTGTATGAAGACACTATTGGTAGAGGTGTGGGTAGTAGATTGAGAGTCCTTGAAAAGGTGTTTTGTGGATCTAAGTTGGATGGAGCAATGACTCTCCAAATTGAGAAGTGGATAGCCTGTGATGAGGACACTAGATAGTGGTCCTAGGCTAGGTAAGTCTCAATAATAGCCTTGTGTAGGCTTTATCTTCACAAACACCATTGTTAACCTCTTGAGGGAAGTGATATAAGTTCATTGAGTGAACTTCTACTACAACCTTACCTATACCTCTGCATCATATTGGTATCAGAGCCAATATTCTGATTGGAAGCAAGTGTATGTTAGAAGAGGAAATTGAAACAGAGGCTAGTACAATGCCTCCCAAGATAATGAGTCAAGATGCCATCAAGAAGTTGGTGGAAGAAATGGTTGAAGCACAACTTCAAGAAGCAAAATTATAGGAAGAGAAGAAGTCTAAGGGCAAGACAAAAGAAGAAGGAAGTTCTTTAGACACAAATGAAGAAACAGAGGCAGAAGAGGATCCTTAGGAGCAGGATATGTCTGCAGATCAGAAAGCCTTCTTGAATGCACTTAAGGGTGCTCATGGAGACAGTGGTGAACCCAAGATGGAGGTGCCTACCTTCCATGGCAAGTTGGATGGAGATGTTCTCACCGACTGGATAGAAGCTATGTGCAACTTCTTTGATTACAAGGAGTTCAATGACAGCAAAAAGGTCAAATTTGCCAAGACAAGGCTAAGAGGTTCTGCACTTGTATGGTGGAACTATATGCAGAATGAGAGCGAGAAGATTAGGAAGAGTCCCATTACTAAATGGAGTAGAATGGTGGCTATGCTCAGAAGCAAGTTTATGCCACCTGACTATGAGATTCAAATCATAAGAAGATTTCAGAATTTGAGACAAAAAGATATGGATGTGGCTGCCTACACAGAAGAATTTCATAGACTCAGTATGAGGGCCAATCATAATGAAGATGAAAAAGGGATGGTGGCTAGGTACCTGAATGGACTGAAATACAATCTGCAAGATGTAATAAGTTTGGTGTTACCAAAGACAGTGGATGAATGTTTCTTGTTAGCCTCCAGAGCTGAGGAAAAGCTGAGAAGGAAGGGTGACCAAAGTGCCAGAGGTAGAGGTGGCAGAAATCAAAGAGGTAGAGGCAATTTTGGCCGTGGATAGTTCAACAAAACTGAAAATAACAGCCAACAAGAAACACAATCAACAACAGAGCATAGAGGAGGTTTCAGAGGTGGTAGAACTCATAATGGTAGAGGCAGAAATGGTGGAGGTGGTAGAGGACCAGGAGTCTTCACTGGAAGATGTTATGGCTGCAACCAAGTTGGCCATACAATGAACAAATGTCCAGGGAAAGCTAGCAGCTCTCATGACAGTGGGAAGAGAAATCAGTTAGTGAAAGATGATGACTGTGAAAGTGTGAATTCACCAATGGGAAGTGCTGCACCTGTTCTAGATGGAGAGAGTATGATGATAAAAAGGTCTATGTTGAAGATGCCATTGAAGCTAGAACCCCCCCAGAGAAAGAATCTTTTTAGAACCCAAGGCCTAGCCTATGGGAAACTTTGCAAAATCATAGTGGATTCAGGGTCTACTGAGAATGTGGTATCCACTGAGATGGTTGAGAAGTGCAAGTTGAAGAGGCTGCCTCATATCAGTCCTCACAAGATTTCTTGGTTGAACAAGAACCAAAGTTTCATGGTGGAGGAACAAGCTTGGGTTGAGTTTGCAATTGGTGACTACAAGGACAAAGTGCTATGTGAAATCATCCCTATGGATGCATGTCACCTGCTTCTTGGTCGTCCATGGAAGTATGATGTTAAAGCTCAGCATGATGGTGAGAAGAACACTTATGTCATCACCAAGAATGGAAGGCCATTCAAAATGGATCCTTTGTTGGAGCAGCCCAGGGGAAAGGAAAATAACAGCAGTGTCATGTTGGTGAATGGACATGAGTTCCTAAACATCTTGAAGGAGAATGACAACCAGGGGTATGCCTTGGTCATGAAGCCCAAGAGTGGATTAGATCAGCAAGATAAAAAATAGAAAGAGATTCCATTGGAAGTACATCAACTTTTGGATAAGTATCAAGACCTTGTGGTAGAGGAAGTTCCCAACTCCTTACCACTCATGAGGGATATTAGTCATCAAATTGACTTAATACCTGGTGCTACATTACCTAACAAGGCTGCATACAAGATGACTCCACAGCAAAATGAAGAGGTGGCAAGGCAAATTCAAGATCTCCTAGAGAAAGGGCTGATTAGGAAGAGTCTAAGTCCCTGTGTAGTTCCTAGTGTACTGGCCCCTAAGAAGGATGGAAAGTGGAGACTATGCACAGATTCCAGGGCCATAAACAAGATCACCATAAGATACAGATTTCCAATGCCAAGGATTGAAGATCTCTTGGATTACCTAGGAGGATCATGCTATTACTCAAAGATTGATTTGAAATCTGGATATCATCAAATCTGGATCAGACAGGGAGATGAATGGAAGACTGCTTTCAAGACCAATGAAAGTCTTTATGAATGGCTTGTTATGCCATTTGGTCTTAGCAATGCGCTAAGTACATTTATGCGCCTGATGAATGAGGTATTAGTTGAATTCATTGGTAAATTTGTTATTGTTTATCTTGATGACATACTAATCTTCAGCAGGACAAGGGAAGACCATGTGAAGCATGTTGGTCAGGTGTTGGAGAAGTTGCATGAGCACAAGTTGATGATCAACTTAGACAAATGTGAGTTCATGAAAACTGAACTTGTATACTTGGGATTTGTCATTTCAAATGGCTGTTTGAAGATGGATCCCTCTAAGGTTGAGGCTATTCTTAGTTGGCCTACCCCAAAAATAGTGGGAGATGTGAGAAGTTCCATGGATTGGTGACTTTCTATAGGAAGTTTGTCAGAGGTTTCAGTCACATTAGTGCTCCCATCCTCAACACCATCAAGGGTGGAGTCAAATGTAGATTCCAGTGGACAAAGGAAGCTGATGATAGTTTTGAGTTGTTGAAAACAAAGGTGGCTGAGTTACCTACCTTAGTACTCCCTTATTTTGATAAGGTATTTGTTGTTGAGTGTGATGCAAGTCAGTAAGCTATTGGTGCTGTTCTTAACCAAGAAGGACATCCAGTGGAATTCTTTTCAAAAAAGTTGAATGAAGCCAAGCAAAGGTATTCTACCTATGACTTAGAACTCTATGCAATGGTGCAAGCTCTTAAGAAATGGAGACATTATTTGCTGCCCAAGGAATTTATTGTATTTACTAACAATCATGCTTTAAGCTTTCTAAATAGTCAAGAAAAATTGAACCATAGACATGTTAAATGGATGGAACAGCTACAAGTTTATACCTTCACAATTAAACACAAAAGAGGTGTCTCTAATAAGGTGGCTGATGCATTGAGTAGGAGGTTGCTTCTTGTTCATGAAATTTAGTTAGAAAGCATGGGTATTGATTGTTTAAAAGAGCTGTATAAAGAAGATTTTGATTTCAAAGAAGCTTATGATGTTTGTGTGAACTTGGCTAACACATTCCATGGAGAGTATGCAGATTTTGTTTTGCAGGAAGGCCTCTTGTTTAAGGGCAATTTGCTGTGTGTCCCTAAGTGCTCTATGTGGGACAACATCATCAAGGAGAAGCATAATGGTTCTTTAGGAGGACATTTTGGCTTGGATAAGACACTAGAACAAGTCACAATGTTCTATTTTTGGCCAAAGGTGCAATCAGATGTGAGAAAATATGTAGCTAGTTGTGCAATCTGTCAAAGAGCCAAAGGTGTGTCTTCAAATGCAGGTCTATACCAGCCCCTTCCCATTCCCAATAGACCTTGGGAAAGTATCAGCATGGATTTTGTGCTTGGGTTACCCAGGACAGCCAGAGGGGTGGATAGTGTGTTTGTCATTGTTGATAGGTTCAGCAAGATGGCTCATTTTGTGCCATGTAAATGCACAAATGATGCATCTCATGTTGCAGGTCTATTTTTCAGAGAGGTAGTAAGGATGCGTGGTTTACCATTGTCCATTGTAACTGACAGAGATTCTAAGTTTGTAGGTCACTTTTGGAGGACCTTGTGGAAGAAGCTGGGCACACAGTTGTCTTTTTCATCAGCCTACCATCCACAAATTGATGGTCAGACTGAGGTGGTTAACAGGTCTCTTGGAAACCTTCTAAGGTGCCTTACAAAGCAGCATGATTTGGCATGGGACTTGGTTATCAGTCAAGCTGAATATGCCTACAATGATTCAAGGAATAGGAGCATTGGTAAAAGTCCTTTTGAGATAGTTTATGGTTTTCATCCAAGAGGTCCACTTGAGCTAAAGGATCTCCAAGGTTGGGATAGAAGGAGTGCACTTGGTGAAGAGTTTGCTGCCTCCATGAAAATAGTTCATGATCAAGTCAAGTTGCAACTAGAAAAATCAGTCACAAAGTACAAAGAAAAGGCAGATTTGAAAAAAAGAGAAGTACAGTTCAAAGTTGGTGACTTAGTCATGGCATATCTGAGGAAAGAAAGGTTGCCAAAGGGTCAGCCAACTAAACTCCTGATGAAGAAGATTGGACCAGGCAGGATAGTGCACAAATTCGGTCCAAATGCATATGAGATTGAGCTACCAGATGGCCTGGGTATCTCTCCAATTTTCAATGTTTGTGATCTGATGCAGAGGCATCCACACTAAAACCTTGACATACAGCATGTATGTCTATAACCCATCATCATCATCATATTTTCTCTTGCCGACCGATATCCTCCTGCAGACAAACCTTCAACCTTTCACCTATCAGCAGCATCATCATATCCGGCTATCGGCAGCATCATCATATTCGGCAAGCACAATCATCCTCCTGACGATCACTGTTCATCTTACCGCCAACCTCTATCTGCAGCATCATGATGTTCGACATCATCTTCATCAGCAGGATATAAAATATCTGGTTCCTCCCATATATCCTGATGACGACAACTTCAAGCACCTTTCCTTTGATGCTTACATCACCTCGATATCTGACTACTTAAACAACAGCATCAGGATATGACTTATCCGGTCAAATGAAACATCCTGATGATGATACTCAACTTTATACTGATGACGAATATTCTGCCGAATATCCTCCTCCCGATCCACTTAACTCCTTGATGCCTTATGCCTATGCCAAAACACTTGTTGTCAGCAGGATAAATCTTTATCGGGTGATATTTTGGAATGTCCTGATGACGATTATCCTGATGACGATGACGTCATATGCAGTTCCTTCAATATCCTGCTGTCGGCCAAACTTAACATTATCGGCCTGCGATAATTTTATCAACCCGATCGACTAACTTATGCCGATATACTCTTCCTCGGCAACACCTTGTGATGATCACCTTGAAACGCATTCACCTTATGCAAACAACTGTATCATGCTCACCTCCATCTACTCAGATGACACCTGAAGCAACTGTAGGATATACACAGAAATATCCTGATGATGCCGTTGTGACGAATTTCCAACCTTAGCGAATTTCGATCCGCCGAACCTCCTGAGGTGACCCGATCTGCTTTCAGGGTGATCTTCCAGACTCAAACTATCAGCACGACCTAGCACATACCCATGCTAGGGTTCTCAACACATCTCGACCATGATCCTGCACACCTGCATGCAAACAAACACAAAATGCAAACTAAACCCTAAGCTATTATACATGGCCATTCCACCGATTTGACGAATCAACCGGTGGAATGGATCAGCGAATCCATGAAACTGCCAGATCAGCAACTCGATTTCACAATGGAGATCAAACAGAAAATGAACACAAACAGGATCTCCTTATTGATTTCAAAAGATGCAAGTACAATGCTCAGTCTCTCTCTCTGTCTCACTCTCTGCAATGTCTGATCGATGATCTGCAATACTACCTAAAACCAACCGATCCTAATGCATAAATAGGATCTCCTGCGAGTACTACCGACCTAACTCCAAGTAGCTGGGAGCTTCCAACCGGACATACAGCATAACAACTGTCCTAACAACCTAGCTAAAAATAGTAAAGTCTGGTCAACATGACCTTATTACATGCATTGGTCTTACAAGACCTTCTTGGAAACATCAACAAGACCTAAAACAAACTAACTGCCTCATGGAGGCCAGCTGTCAGGTAGGTGCTCCTGCACCATGATCTTTTCCCTTTCCGACCTCCATTGCCTGATGAAAGTGGATTAGATGGGGTGGCTGAAGATGCTGATTGGATCAAGGATTTGCCTCCAAGCAAACCTTTACAGTTGGAGTGCATTTTGGATTCCAAAGTTATCAAGAAGACTCGGAGAGGTGTCTATAAGGACTACTTGGTGAAATGGAAGGATCTCCCTGACTTAGAGGCCACCTGGATGACTGAAGCAGATATTCTGAAGCATGGCATAACACTTCAACAATTGGCAACTCAAGGGACTTGAGTTTTTCCCATAGGGGGAGTATGGTGCAGGAGCTTCAATTTTTGACCATATCATTTTATGATCTTGGTATTTTGGTTTTACATAAGGCTTTGAAAGCTATTTTCCATGCTTTGTAATAAGGACTTAGTCTATTTTGTTTGACTAGTCCACTAAGTGGTTGAAAAAACCTATTTTCTAGGACTATTTTTTTAGAAACTTGTTTTTTTTCAAGAAAACTGCTTTTTCCATCGATTTACTGCCTTCCTAGGCAGTTGTACGGGCAAATAGGAAGTGCAAGAATTTTGGAAACTTCCTATAAACTCGAATCTATAAAATCATGCCAAGAAGATATAGAAAGGAGTTTTATGAAGAGAAAACTGTGTTTTTTTTGTGAAAATAGTCTTTGTACGGCCAAGTACGGATTGCTGAGGAAGTGAATTTTTTTAAATGCTTTAGTTCTTAGATGTGGCTCTCATCTGCAAGTAATTTGGACCTTTGAAACGTTTGGATGTGTTAGTTTCTTCTCCTTTTTGTAAATACTGGGTTAAACCCTCTCTGCCTAGGGTTTTGAGGTAAAATGGAGTTCTTTTCCTCTATCTTCTAAAGGTGAACAGTCATCTTTTCATGAGATGGAGGAAATTAGAGTAGCTTTCATGTTTTTGATGTTTGATAGGTTGTTCTCCTTCTTTCATAGTGTTTGGCATGCCTCTATCTAGTCAAAACAGTACTAGTTAGTCAAGAAAGATAGAAGACAGCAGGAGTGTTAGAAAACAGCGAAAGATTTGATCAATTGATGTTGATCTCTGAGCTTTAGAAGGAAGGCAGGTCTGCACAATATCCTATTGATCCAGACAAGGTGTCTTTTTGAAACATATCTTTCTCTATTCCTCAAACTAGAATGATTTCTAGAAGGAAAGAACAGTTTGCTATTATGAGGGATAGTCTATCCACTATTCCATGTTGACAAAGTACGGCCTTGTACCTTTGATGGAAAGTTGTGAAGTTTTCATGGGTGTTGGAGTGTGTAGTAACCCTACAATGTTTGTGGAAGGACTGATGAGTTGAGATTGTGTGAACCAATCTTAAGGAAGTAGATCTCTTTGTAACACTGTTTTGTGACAGTCAAGGCTAGTTGCTGTTCATAGTCCTGTTTAGGATAGAAGTTTGATCATTTTTGTTAATAGCTTATTGTTGTTCCTGTCCACTGAAGGTATATGAGAGATTGATGAGGAGATTCCTATAGATATAGGATTATAATACCTATTGGTTGTTCCTAATAGCTACAAGTTATAAGTTATCATTTCAGCACTGTCATAGGACAGTCTAGATGCCATTTGCTGTCCTCTATCTTCTATAACACAGTGTGGACTACATGTGTGTAAATAGTTGTTCTTTCACCTTGAGTGGTCAAGTATGCATTGAGTATTGGTGTTCTTTTGAAGCCTTGAGGGGTTGCTTAACAAATTCTATAAGACAAAGCCTTCTCCAAACGCTGCCCTAGAATAGTCCTTCTGCTGTTACTATCCATCATCTTAGGAAAATGCAGAAATTAGTCTTTTGGTCAGAGACCTCTTGCTAGTTATGATTCATGGACAAGTAATTATTATCAGTTGTATGAAGACACTATTGGTAGAGGTGTGGGTAGTAGATTGAGAGTCCTTGAAAAGGTGTTTTGTGGATCTAAGTTGGATGGAGCAATGACTCTCCAAATTGAGAAGTGGATAGCTTGTGATGAGGACACTAGATAGTGGTCCTAGGCTAGGTAAGTCTCAATAATAGCCTTGTGTAGGCTTTGTCTTCACAAACACCATTGTTAACCTCTTGAGGGAAGTGATCTAAGTTCATTGAGTGAACTTCTACTACAACCTTACCTATACCTCTGCATCACATTGTTGCAGTGGTCTTACTTTCCGATCTTGCATAGTAGTCAAGTATGGTTTGATAGTTGGGTTATTTTGTTGGTATTGTTGTGGCTATTGTTGCCTTAAAATAAAATAATTAGTTATGAAGCATTTTTGCTAAATAAATAAATATATAAATGTCCTTATGTAAATTTAGTTTATGAAAAATATATTATTCTAGAAGTTAAGTTAATAAATAATAATAATAATAGTAATAAATGTAATTGCAACTAGAGATAAATAAATAAATAATATTTATGTGTTGCCATAAAATATATTTATCTTGGTTTGGTTGTAAAATGTTAAAAATAGCAAACTGTAAGATATTGTTCATGCAAGAGTTATTGCCTCTTGTGGGGGGGAAACTTCTGGAAGATTTTAGGGGATTTCTTTCTCTAAATAGGGAGTTTTTTTGGGCTGTATTTAGGGGGGGATTTCTCTCTCATAAGAATCTTCAGCAGATGGAATTTTTGGGGAGAGATTGGTTTGTGGCTGCAACAGTTGAACCCGACGTCAAATCTTCAGCACAATCAAGCAAGCGAAATCAGGTTCCTTTGGTTCTAATTTCTGTCCAATTTTTCTGTTGAAGTAAATATTTGATTTATAATTTTTCTTGTTGATTATAATTTTATTGAGAGGTTAAAAACCTTGTTATCAGATCCAATTGTGCATGTCTGTATCATTGCATTTTTGGGAATCATTGATTGATGTGACTGTCTACCTCTCAGCCATTTCGTCTCTATTTTAGTAGGTTGTTGCGTTTGCCATAAATTTCATTTTATGAATTGGGTTCCTCTAAATTTTTGATATATGGTGTATGACCTAGTTATCTAAATCATATCCAAAAATCGTCCATACCCAGTTCGTCATTTTCAAGATATGAATGTTTTGTGACTGTCTACCTCTTAGCCATTTCATCTCTGTTTTAGCAGGCTGTTGTATTAGCCATAACTTTCGTTTTATGAACTGGATTCCTCTCAATTTTTGATACATGGTGCATTCCCTAGTTAGCTAAATCATATCCAAAATATACCTAGTTCATCATTTTCGAGATATGAATGTTTTGTGACTGTCTACATCTTAGTCATTTCATCTCTATTTTAGTAGGTTGTTGCATTAGCCATAAATTTTGTTTTACAAACTAGGTTCCTCTAAATTTTTGATATATTGTACATGTCCTAGTTATCCAAAAATCATCGATACCCAGTTTGTTGTTTTGGAGATATGAATGTTTTGTGACTGTCTACCTCAGCCATTTTGTCTCTATTTTAGCAGTTTGTTGCGTTAGCCATAACTTTAGTTTTTCGAATTGGGTTTCTCTAAGATTTTTTCAACAAATTTAGTTTGTGCATATCCTACGATCACTATTTTCCATCATATGACTCTCTTTGAGGCATTCCATCAATCAGTTTGCATGCTCTGTCTATGCTTTCACATTTTACATTGTTGGTAGCTTCTAAAACATTCTCAACAAATTCATTTTCTGATAATCCTATCTTATGCATGTGGTTAAAAGTGTGGTAGATTTGATGAAGATGTTAGATCTATATGAATGTTTTATTGTTCTGTATTCCTTTCCTCTCAAGCTAACCTTAGACCAATGTTCTTTCATTGTAGCTTCAGGTTTGGTATCTTGTGATTCTAACTAGTGTAAGATATTTATAACATTTTAATATTATAGGCTTTTAGCCTTGCTTTTATAGTTACATTTAATAGTATTTACAATTATCTAGATTATTAATGAAATCTACATCAATGTAAATAGTGTAAATAATTGTTGTATTTAATTTGTATGCCTTAGAGTTATTTGCAGTTTGTTCGCAGTCATTTTAATTAAATGAAATTAACATAAGTCTCGGGAACTATTAGTTAAAATATTGTTACTCATGGACTCTTATATCTTATGATCCTAAAAGTAACTATTACTAGTGGTTGGAATATGATAGTTCTATATTGCTGAGGAAGATTCACTTTATATTTGTTAGATGATTGATCATGAAAATATTTATGAAGGATCTTAGTTTATGATGTGCATCTGAGAGTGAATTGATGTGAGACCATTGTGTTTAGTGGTGTCAAATGTTTGTGTCATTTGGGGAAGTTGTTTCCAGAGGCCTAGGAGGGTGTGATTGTGTGGGGGTTGGCTATGTGTGCATCATGTGAATTGAATGAATTGCATGCTTGAAATGTTGCCTCCTATTCATGTGGTTATGATGATTGTGCAAGATGGATGATGCCTTGCTCAATGTACCTATTCATGTTGTTATGATGACTATGCAAGATAGATAATGCCTTGCTCAATATACCTATTCATGTGGTTATGATGGCTATGCAAGATGAATAATGCCTTGCTTTGTGTAATGTGAAATGATGTATATTTTGTGTTGTAAATGTATCATGATGAGAAATATGATAGTTTATGCTTGGGTTTTGTTTTGGGCTTAGAGAATCTAGATGTAGTGAAGGGGGAGTGGCTTTCAATGTGGGGCCAATGCCCAAAGTGGCTTGTTAGGGTAACCCATTAGAAGTTGTTAATCTAGTGATAACTTAATAATAAATTTAGAGGGTTGGGTAGTTTTCACACTAATTAAGATAATTGGATGCCTCACTCATGCCTGTAGTGCTTGTTTAGACTAAGGATGAGATGAGAAGGCTGTGGTTGGCAAAATCAACTTCCTTGTCCTCACGAAAGGAATGTTGGTTTCACATGTGTCACCCTATCGGGCCAGCGTCTAGTGAGATACTGTCAGGGTAACCATAGATGGGGGCCGGCACCTAGCAAGAAACTGTTAGGGTAAGCCATGGATGGGGGCCGACGTCTAGCTAGAGACTGTTAGGGTAACCCATGCTAGGACCATGCAATGACACTCATCCCTACTGCAGTCTAGCATTCTCTAGTTGTATTCTCCCCTTTATTTTGTGAATACCTCTGGAAGTGATGTTTGAGTTACTTGTGATGTCCTTATTGATTGGTGTTATTTTGGAGTCATGTGTAGTCCTTGCACCTGTTAGTCTACTATCTTTCTAGATTGTTTTCTTGTGGGACCTTTTTGTTAGCTCCTAGCACGGGGGTGGACCTTAGGGTTCCACATGGTCGGGTGGTTGTGCTTTATTCCATTAGGTTTTTGGCACCGTGGCTCATGTGTAAAGAAGTTGTATCTCTCATGTTTCCAGATTTGCACCTATATTTGAAGATAAATAATTGTACTATTTGTATATAGACTTGTGTATCAGTGGAACTCATTATGTAATTTGATGTATTCAGAAAGAAAGAGTTTTTGTATCATAGAAATTATGTAATTCCTCTTGTAAGATAAACTATTCTGCACTTGTAAACATTATTACAAAGATGTTGATGTATGTATCTGATGATGTAATCGAGTTGTTAGTTTGAGTTATTTGAATAAACTATGTATGTTGTTGATTATTGTTTAATTTTAATAATGCAGCTGTGTAATCCCTATAGATGCTAGTTTAACTTGTTGATATTAGTCTATGTTATGTTTTGTTATCATTACTTCTATGTATATATATATATTTCTCCCTTTTTATTGCTTAGTTAAACTTATCTTTAGGGTTGCATGGCGGGGCATTACATAAATCATTGTGAAATATAAATCTATGTCCGTCTAAACTTTCTACAATCTTACTCCTCACAACTCCTAGGTTTATAACATAGTTCTCATGAAGTTCGATCTTTGCACTTTATATATATAACTTAAACTACTTATACATTGTGAATAAATAATAGGATATGGCTACAATACCTTGTGTTAAAAAAGTGAAAACAAATATTAGTCTTTCTTTGCATTTATATGCTAGATTTCTACTCATATTTGGTGTTTTGATAGCTAATGGAAAACTATGTTTGCTTGAGTGTATAAATAGGAACGTGACAACTTTCCGCAAACAAAATTCTTTGAATAAACAAAGTTATTCAAAACCATTTTCCATAATTAGGTGTCTATCAAAACGACAAAGTTTACAACATATTAAATCTATGAGTTTGATGATACAATGATAAGATGAGAAAGTTATCATCCACAATTTTCTTGATGTAACTATAACATTATGATGTTTATACTTTGTAGTTTTAAACTACTGAATCAATGACATTAATACTATCTCTTTCTTTCAAAGATTTAAACTTCATTATCTCTACTTTGTATACTCTATATACTTAGCTCTAAGAAAACATATCTCTATATATATTCATACAGAAATAGAATATTGTAGTTTAAGAATGGAAATAAAAGACATCCTTACCTCCAGACGTCAATGGTTCCTAAAGCCTAAGCAAGTTATTACTATCTCCCTGCTACCCGAGCTTAACTTAACACCTTCTATGTTTCTATCTCTTTTCCCTGCAGTTTCTATATGAGAATGACGCTCTTTGTGTTCTAATAGAGCTCTATGTGTTCTAACAGTGCTCTCTGTATTCTAATAGAGCTCTATATTCTACTCAATCCTACGCTTCCCTACTACTTCTCTCACTGCTTTATTGGCTCTATCAATTGCCTGTTACAAACTAAGTGATCTTGCTCTACATCCCTATCTATAATTCCTCCATGATAATATAGACTTTTCAAGGCTTTACTCTCCCTTACCCACATAGATCCTTCTTGAATTCAAGCCTATAAACACTCTCTACAGTGGCATACAGATCGATGGTGGAGTAACTAGCCATTAAGACCACTCCCAAACTGATCAAAAGCTCCTCCATACTCTCCAAAATTGTCGTGGAGTAAAGGAGTTGAGCATCCTTAACATGAAGTGGTTTGTATTTAATTTCTAACTATACCACGTTCCCTTAACAAGCTCATCAACAATAAAACAATAGCTTTAAATGAATACTTCATATATATATATATATTCGACAAGATATGAGAAGGGGTTGAGGTATTCTCCCCCTCTCAAAATTGTGTAAATGTCAAAATAGACAAAATAACATGATAGAATTCCAATTGGGAATTACTGATAATAAAATAGTTTAACTACTATCAACCATTTCCTTGTCAACAGTCATATACTATCCTGACTTAGTTTTCGACAAAACCTAACTTTAATGGATCTAGTTGAAAATCAACAATTTGTCGAGACAAAACCAAACTTAGACCAATTGGTCAAACACAACTTACCAAACTTAATGAAGGTTCACTAAACTATGAAAGCACAAGACTTAGATGGCAAAAAATCCATTCTTATCCATATGTCTATTCTCTTCTCTCTGAGGATTCTCTCCCTCTCTTTCTCAGAAGGTGAAAAACCTATTTCCTGGTTACAACTTGCATTCACCAAACTGGGATTAGAGCAATGTTAGTCAATTCACAAACCTTATGAATAAATAATAATGACATCTTATAATCACATGTCTAAATTCTAATCATATAAACATAAACTCATGATATCATTGATTTATCTTGACATTTTCACATAACATCAAATCATTAATTCATGCATAATTAACTACTAATTACGTGCAAGTAAAAGTCAAACATAGTCAAAATTTTTGGTGTGATAGTTAGGACCTAAAAGGCTCAGTTACTTGTTGTTTCATTCATTTTTAACAAAATGGATCCCCACTAAGCTACATGAGAGGTGTTTTGGGACCTAACTTAACACCATCACCAACCCAAATAGGCTATAACTACTCAATAGATGGAACTCTTCAAATAAGTGTACCACATTGTTTTCCTCCAAGATTTTGAGAATTTCCTACCATGGGATCTCCTCTATAGGGGACAATGACTCCTTTTCCTTATCTAGGTGTCTATTAGTCTCAACTGAGATTAGGAATTAATTAACAATCTACAACTTCGAGATCTGGATAGCATCTATTATTTCATTTCGTGAGGGTAGTTCAACCCCCTCATTCAAGTATTGTTCTCTTGTGAGGAACACTTTGTCCTACATCATATGAGATTTATCTTTGGTCATATGGCTTGTTTCAGCTTGAGGGATGCCTGGATTAGGCTAGCTATGTTATTTTAGGATAGGCTAGGGAGTGTTATATCTATTTGGGTTGGTGCTAGAGTTGGATAGACAAGTAGTTTGGGTTGGTGTTGAGTTACAATATATCTATTGAGTACCACAAAATCATTTGAATGTTTTGAAATAAGGCCTTTTACCTTAGTCACCTTGCCCTAGTCACTTTAGGAGAATAGAAAGAGAGACAACTAGAAAACTTAATTGGAAAACTCTTGGAAAACTCTAGGTGGTACCAAGGGGATTATAAAACTTTGAGTGACATAAGGGGAAGGGAGCAAGGGGGCATAGGTGTAGGCATTATTGTCCTAACTAAGCTAAGATGTTTCTTATCCTATGTATCTAGCTCAAAAGCATGAGAGAGAGTTTCTCCACCCAACATTTTAATCATTAGAGCTAACTCAAAACATAAAGCTCTTAGAAAATAGATAAAATCAAAACCTGGTGGAGGATTCATGTCAAATAGTATCCTCTCCCAAGTCTTGCTAAATCTAGAGTTGAAATCATCAATGAATTCAATCATATCTCTCTTTATGGTGGTGTAGTGTTCTATCAAACAAGAGCAATTTGCATTCTCCTTCAAACACTTATGCAATAAACCTCCAAACTATTCCTAGTTGGAGATAGATGCAAGAGCCTATCATTAGAACCAACTCAATGTATTTCTCTTAAGGGATGAAACCAATAATATAAGAATAATATCTTCAACAATAATACCATGAATCTAACAAAGAGTAATCATATCATAAATGTGATCTATAGGGGACACCATGCCATCTCCAAAAAAGGGACAAAGTGCTCTCAATGTAGATTAAGGGATGTAATCCGTTTGTAATGGGAGTTGTAGGAGGCCATTGGAATTATAAGTAGTGAATGGAAAATTTCTTGGGGTAGCCATGGCACTAGAAGGCATGTTTAGATGGACCTAGAGATATGGACTTTACATGATCCAAAAAAATAGGGGAGTCAATTCCTATGACTAGTTTTGTTATGATTTATTACCAAAATCATAGGATATGGAATAAAATAATGCTATGGTATGAATAAATGGATGGATAATTTAGTTTTTTCCCATCAAGCATGCTAAAAAACTATTGTTTCTCAAATAATATAGCCACACATTGTAATGTTCAAGAGTACTCACTACCACCGTTATGCATAAAAATAATAATACAAAGCTTGTGAACAATGTGACTTGAAACATAAGGTGACCTTCAAGATTGAAAGGTTGGCTTCTTATGATCTATTCAATCAAATCTTAATTACCATTTGTAAACAAAAGGGGGAAGAGGGGAATGCATAAAAACAAATCATAATCTATGAGTGATGATGCACCAACAAAAGGAAAGTTTTCTATTTCATAAGAATTATAACATGAGATTTGACGTTAATAGAAAGGGATAAAAGACACATATGCTATGTCTAAGGTCAAAAATTTCATACCCTACAATTTTGATAGTACAAGTTGATCTTATAGTAGTGTCCATTCCCCTTAGCATGTTGTTAGGGTTTGAATTTAGCTAAGCCTTGGCCTCTACCCTATCCTTGGTGTCAACTTGGTTTTACGAACATCCTATGTGTCAAATCCTTTTCTATGTGCTTGTATACATTTATTATAACCATGTGATGTTCTATTTATATTTTGGGAAGTTTCTAACCACATTGTACTTGGTATATGTGTGGGTGTGTTGCCATCCTCTAATAGTATAGTCATATAGTGACTATTTATTATTAGGTTTGTAACCTCCCAGCTACTCAAATTTATATTGTAGCTACCATGAAACCCATTAAAAAAATATTAATAGTCACATTGGCCTTTGCATGCCTCTTAAGATTTCCTCCATTAGCTATCTATCACTCCTCTAGGAAAAAAATTAAATTTTTGTGTATCAACAACATTCTCCTTGAGTAGAACTTTGTGAACAACATTCTTGTGGTCTTGACCATACCATTATATATAAATTTTACCTCTTCTCAAGTGAAACCACATTCACCTACAAGTAGGGATCTCATTTTACAACCTTCTTGGGTGAGGTAAAATTGTTATTTACTTTATTTTAATTCTTCTT
The DNA here is from genome assembly GCA_027924645.1 of Cunninghamia lanceolata. Lineage (NCBI taxonomy): Eukaryota > Viridiplantae > Streptophyta > Pinopsida > Cupressales > Cupressaceae > Cunninghamia > Cunninghamia lanceolata. Next base: position 69,214 of record BSBN01000886.1, read on the forward strand.
ATATAGCTAAATATTTCATTATTGCTCTCTTTGTTGTTAATGCCATTTTCTCTCTCTCCTGCTTCTTAAGAGAAGCTTATAACCATATATTCCATTATTAATTTAATATCTTCTATTCTTGTTGGAACCTTGGGATTTCACCTCCCATTCTTCTTCCATACACACACACACACGAGGGTGTTAAATATTTGTAGACCTAATATTATGACACTTATAGATTAATTTATTTTTCTCTTCTTATCCTAAATGCACTTAGGCTTAAGAAAACACACAAAAATTCTAAATTCCTCATTCCATTTGACTACCCATGGAGGTCAAAAGACCAAACTAGAGGCTTGACCACTTTGGCAAGCTCCCAATCAATCACTAACCTTTTTCTATCCTAGGAATGAGTATTCTTGAAGATTCAACTACACATAGGTTTGCATCTATTTTATTTTCATTGTCATTATCTCATTTTATTTAAATCAAGTTGATTAGACTAGTTTACTGTCATTCTATACTTTTATATAAATTTTTGGTATTCTAATTCTATGTGCTTGTCTTCCCTAAGTATGGATATTCCAAGTTCTACCTAGAAACTTCATTTTTCTATCATTTTGGGATGACATTGTAGAATATAGACTACAGTGAAACTTCAAGATGACAGTATGGGTGCATTTGCATTTGATTTAAATAGCTTCCAAATCCACTATCTAGGTTCTCTATTACATCAACCTTACTATTTTGTATCTCATTTCTATTGACTGTCTTTCTATTTCTAATTTACATTTCCCAGCTCTATATTTTTATCTAATTAATGAATGTAGTTTGATTAGGTGAAATACTTTGAGATGGGACTACAACACATTGTTTATTCCTACCATAAAACAAAATACATTTCATTTTATTTAGATTATCTTGTAGGGAGATTAGTTGAAAACCTTAAGCATACTTAGGAAATAAACTTTCTCTATTTACACTATGATGAAAGGCAACAGATTATATTACATAGTCATTAGAAAATTAAGATTAGGGACTACTGATATGAGGTCATTGAAACCTAGAGAAATGAGCCGAGTCTACTTGGATGCAAATAGAAAGTAAAAGGGAATAAGATGCCCATGCAAAATAGAGGAATCTAAAGAAAATGATAGTTTAATTACCAAAAGGAACATACTTAACAATGATATGAAAGGTAAGGGGGAATCACATAATTTTATCATTATCAAAGGCTCAAGAGAAAAAGAAGTCCCATCCCTTTGGTTTTTCTCCTACTAGGAATCTCAAAAGGTTTCCCAAACTTTTGTTTACCACTTCTATCTGACCATCAGTTTGTGGATGATGTGTAGAACTGAACTTCAAATCTATCTTCAACTTCTTCCACAATGCCCTCCAAAAATATCCAACAAATTTTGTATCTTGGTCTAAAACTATGCTCTTTGGTAGACCATGAAGTCTAACCACTTCCTTGAAGAATATCTCTTCAATATGCACTGCATCATTTGTCTTCTGGCAAGGAATGAAATGTGCAATCTTGGAAAATCTATCAACCACCACAAAAATAGAATCATGACCTCTATGAGTCCTTGAAAAACCAAGTACAAAATCCATGCTAATGTATTCCCATGGCCTTTTAGGTACAGGTAAAGGATAATACAAACCAATATTTTGATTCACTCCCTTAGCCATCTGACATACCCTACAAATATGTACAAACATTTTCAAATCCTGATCTACAACTATGGCCAATAATAGTTCTCACTTACTAATGCAATTGTCTTGTCTCTCCCAAACTGTCCTACTAATCCTCCACTATGCTTTTATTTTATCAAATTCTCCCTCATGGAACTTCTTGGAATGCATAACTTGTTGGCAAGAGACACTATATAGCTTCATAAGTGTTGTCATTGATGGCAACAAAGTTCATCCCACCCATCCGCAGATCATGGTGTGTCTACACCAGAAGTCAGATTGAAGAAGTGTTGTGGTCCGGTAAGCAAGAACAAAGCAGGCATCAAGGTCTAACAGTCAGGTTCGAATCTCTTAGAGGAAGTATCTTTGTAAAGTATGAACTTGGGGAAGTCAAGAGGAATACCTTGACTAATTGATTCTAGGGATTGAGCCTCCGGTGATGAAAGACTAAAAAAATATGAGCATCTAAGTATTAGGGTCCGGTTTGGCAGAGTAGACAGAGGAAGAACTGACCGACAGAGCATCAGAATTATTCCAGATGAGATATTGATGGCGATCAAGGTTCTTAAGGTATCATTCATGATTGGCCGACATGTTAGATGACTTCTATAAGTATCTCCTTGATTCGCATCAATTGGTAAGCAAGGATTCAACCGACAAACTAGAGTTTGGGAAAATATTGACTATTCCGGATGCCGACTAGAAAGAGGATGAAATCCTTTGTGCAGATATATATACTAGATAGATTTGGATGTGAAGGTGTGTGTGGTGTATTGTGAGGTGCGAAGAAAATAAAAAAAGAAGTGTGAAGGTAGTAAGACAGGTTCAGAATGTAATAGGACAACAGCACCTAAGAGAGTAAGAATGAAGTGCAGCAGATCAGTTTATTAGGATTAACCAGAACTGAACCTTAGCATATGTGGATGCTTCTCATCAGTTCAAGTATCAAGTTTTCTTGTATAAACTATTATAGGTAGTGAGCCTCCTGTGAGTAGTGTGCTCGGGCAGTGAGCCCTAATTGGCAAGTGCCATTTTGTACTATTTTATTCTTCTAACAGAAAATACAATCTTGGGTTAATCACCCCGTGGTTTTTCCCTTAACAGGGTTTTCCATGTCAAAATCATTGTGTCATGTGTATTGATGTTATTTCCATTTCATGATTATGTTTGCTTATTTCATTTAATACTGCACTAATTGATAAGGAAGTTCAGAAAGCTGAAATAATTAAGATAACTGATTCACCCCCCCTCTCAGTTATCAACAATTGGTATCAGAGCCAAGTTCCTCCAAAAGAGCCTAACAGCTTGAGGAAGATTTGGGAACTCAAATGGATGTATATGGTATGAGGGAACAACTTCAGTCTTCCCTAGATGATCTTGAGCAATCAAACTCTGAAGTCAATGAATTGAAGGAAAGACTCAAACAAGCTGATGATTTCATAAATGAACTAAAAGGGAAACTGAGTATCTCTATGAAAAAGAGAAAAGATCTACTTCAACAATTGGCAAATCAAAGTGAAGACAATGGTACAAATGAAGATCTAAAGGAGAAAACCAAGATATGTGAAAAGTTATCAAAAGAAGTCATTATGGTAAGACATGAAATGGAATCAGGAGTTATGAAATTCACCCAAGAAATTGAAGAGAAAAGAAAAACTGAAGATAATCTAAGACAATCCCTCAAGGAGAAATCAGAAGACTACCACAAAATGGATAGAATAATCAGGCATCTAGAATCTGATCTTGAAGATGCTAGAGACAATGAAGAAAAACTTGAGGATCAAATTGACACTCTTAAAAAGGATCTTCAAACAACAAATGAATACAAAGAGAAATTCAAGATAAGTTCTGCTCAACTTGAAGTTCTTCTTGAAAGCCAAAAGAGGGTAGATGACAAGCGTGGCTTGGGATATGAGAAAGGTGAAAGCTTTGGATCCGGTCAGAAGAATTTTGGATGAGGAAATCCAAGGAACAGGCCTAGAAGACCTCCGGTAAGGCAACCTAATGCTCAAAAATATCCATCCTTCAATGGATACTGCCACAACTGCAATAACTTTGGTCATAAAGCTAACCAGTGTAGAACAAGAATAAATTAGACCAATACATCCTTTTCCAGACAATGTTTCAACTGCAAAAGGTATGGTCACAAATCTCATGAATGCAAAAATATGCAAATGAACAATTCATTCAATGGTAGATGCTTTGCATGCAATAGAATGAGACATAGGGCTAATCAATGCAGATCAAGAGGATATCATTCAAATATGCAAAGAAATGTTGTTTGCCACAATTGCAATACATCCGGTCATATTGCCAAATTCTGTAGAAGCAAGAATCAGGACAAAAGGGGTCCGGTGCATCATAATCAGAATCAAGACAAAGGAAAAGGAAAAGTCAATGTGGATGAAGTTAAAAGTGAAATGAACAAAATTTGGGTGAAGAGAAGTACAAAGAATATAGGGGATGGATCCACTCTAGAATCTGGTGCTGATATTCCTTCCAGAAATTAAAAAATGAGCTCTGGCTCAGGGGAAGACACAAGGAAAAATATTTTCCCCCAGCCAGTTAATTGGTGCCTCAAATTGGCACATGGGAAGTTGCGAAATAAAAGTTTTCTCAGAGAAACATCTAAAGAAAGCTTGGTAAAGATATGGAAGATCCGCAGGAAGATTTGAAGAGTCTAATCTTCCAAGATTGATCCGGTTTAATAGTCTTCCGATAAAGCAGGATTATCACAGTTAAATCTGATATGATTCTAATTCGAGGCATCTTGTTCTGTGATAGATCAAGTGTTTAGGGAAAGAAAGATAATTTGTTATTAATTACCAAGGACTTCTCTAAGTATATCTCAGTGATCCAGAAAAAGATCTTTCTCAAAATAAGAAGAACTAGGCAACTGAAATGACTTGAGTTGCACATTTATTGCAATATGAAATTAGGGTTTTCCTAGAGATAAAAGGGTTCATTTGCTCGTCATTTGCACATTTGCATTCAAGAAGAAGAGAAAAGGAGCTCTACAACAAACTATCTCAAATTCTCAAAAGATCAACCGTTGAAGTCGATTCATCCAGCAAATTCATCTTGCCCATTCAGCGAACCCTAGAAGCGCAAAAGGTATTTTCTGTTATTGAATATTTATCTGTAAAATCCTTTGAAGATGACTACACCGAATGTTGTAAAGATCACTGATAGGTCATGTCCTAAATTCAAATTCATATAACTCCCTAGAAGTTGATCCCCTAGGCATCTTTTCAAGCATTCCGCATGGGGTTCTGCATGTAGAAGATGTTAGGGCATATATTCATGTGAATATTGAAGATTTTGAGGAATCTAAACTGATTGATATCTATCACAAGAATTTGATAGATGACTCATTTGAACTCAAAACTCAATATTAAGTCATCCGGGACAAGCATTTTGCACAATGCATTCATTTCCCCTGTTTTACAGAAGAAGAATGGGTCCGTTATATTTTGAGCAGAGTGCATGACAACTTCATGTGGTTGAATGGACCATTTAAGATAACCAAGGATGCCATTAGGGCAGTAACCGGATTGCACTCATCCGGTGGGATTCCTGTTCTCAAATCCATCAAGAATCAAACTGTGAGTGAGGCTACTGGATCAAAATTTGACAAAAGAGCAATGACAATAGAAGACATCATTGATCCAGATGTCAAGTTTGCCTCCATGATCATCGTTTATAAGATATATCACTCTAGCAAGGAAAATTTAGTAGCTGGAACTGCAATTTACACTGCTTATGAAATGTTGAGAAAAGATGCAGATTATGATCTTTGTGAACTCCTCTTGAACCAACTAATGGAAAACCTACAAAAGATCAAGAAGGACAAGAAGAACTCCTTCAAGTATGGTGGGCTGTTACTGTGCTTGTTCTTCTACTTCATGAATGAGCTTCCTGGATCTAGTGGTTGGGTATGGCAGAATGATAGACCAGTAGCCATCCAAATCAGAGATTATATACATGGGCTTGGTGATGCCAAGGCACAGAATACAACACTCTGGGGCTACTTCAAGAATTTCTAGAGCATGATGCAAGCAAGAGAGAGAATCCCCCAATCCTTAGTTGAAAAGTATAAAGATACAGTATGCTTTATGGTAGAAACTGATCAATGTCTAATGGAGGCAGTAGAGCCAAGAACAGTCTGGATCATGCCAATGGGGTATGAAGTAGATGAGAAAATTGTTGAGCTACATGTTCAACACATGCTCAGTCAACCCAAGGATCCTAAAGCAGAAAGGTTTGGAACCTTTGAAGAATTAAGTGTGAAGATCTATGTGGAGCTAAGACAACCGGAAATAAAAAGAAAAGTGAGGAGGGAAGTAGAAGAGTTTGCCAAGAGGCATGGAATCTCAAAAGAGGCACTAGATGCAAATAGAGAAAACATGGAAAGGGCAGAAAAGGAAAAGGCAGAAAAAGAAAGTGCTCTGGTGCAAGCCCCTTCCTAGACCAGATCAACCAAAAGCTCTGCACCTGCCACTTCCAAGGGTCAAAAGGCTTCAAAACTGAAAGCTTAGACATCCAGAAAAGGAGAAAAGAAAACCAAGAAAAAGGCAACAAGGTCCTACACAAACCAAAAGGATGAAGAAGAGAGAATCAAATGAGGAAGTAAAGAAAATGAAGAAGAAGAGGAAAACATCCGACGAGCCCTCTACTGAAGAAGTAACAGAAGAATTTGTTGAGAAGCCTACTTTGTGCATTGATGACATCATAAAATTAGTTACTGTGGATGGAAACCTTCAACCAATGGCTGAATTCTATGATGATTACAATGAAACTGACCAAAAGATATTGCAAGAAGCCACAGTCAGGTATCTAAATATCTACAACAAGGCTTTTATTGAAATCATATCTCTCATTCCCAAAATCTTAGAGAAGGAATTAGAAATAAGAAAGAATAATGCTATGGCAAAGGATCTTGAGATCTGAGAACATATAGCTATTCAGCTATATCCTTTAATCACTTCTAAGCAGAAGAATATGATCTTCAAAGATTGTAAGGATGACTTCCGGAGCAAAGCCAGAATGAATCAACTCATGCTCGGAGAAATTGACAAAGTAGAAAAAGAGACAAAAGAGATCCTTCGGAATGCATACAAAAGATTCAACATTCCTATTATAGAGGACTTAGGTGATGATCCCTTGGCTATAGATGTTGAAAAAGAATCTACTGAGACAGGTGAATAAAAAGGTAAGGACTTAGATTCCTCTACTCTGGAAGAGGAGGTCCACGAACAAACAAACATCTCTCCTCTGGTTTCCCTTGCAGACTCCGGATCCAAAGAAAAAGAAAGAGTAGAAGAAAAGATTAGTCAAGAAGTAGAGGAGAAGGAAAAAGAAGATGACAGTAGTAAGGTTGCAGAAGGGGAGAAAATTCTATCTCTAGAAAGAGACACAACTAAAGCAGTCAAAGAGTTTTTGACCAAAGAGATGATGGAATTTGATGAACCAGAATTGCTTCAAGGACCATTCAATTTTGATTCCCTCTCTCCGGTTCAAACCATGAAACTAGCTTCCTTCACTCAAGCAAAGGCAAAAGAAAAAATGTTGTAGTCTCACATGGAAGACTATGAGCTCATAGAAACTGCATCCAGAGTATTTGAAAAGATCATGCCATCCTTCCAAAAGGATCCTACAGCCTCCACATCCGGTAATCTAAAGTCTCTTATAAATTTTGTTAATACTCATTTTGATTCTTTAGAGAAAGCAGCAGAAGAGAAAGTCAGGAAAGAATTTTTGGATAAGGGATTCTCTGAAGTACAGGGTCTAATCTCAAATGACAGGAGAGTTATGGATATTGGGATAAAGAGTTTAGAAAATGCTCTCAAAGATGGCGGAAATATTTATAAATTTTGTTTATCCTGGCCCAAAGTGACCAAAGATGTTGATAAGAAAGTAAAAGAGAAAGAAGATAAACTACTAAGTTTGTCTCAAAGTTTTGATCCTCTCTCATCTCCTGTAATAAATCAAGAATGTCAGACTATTGCAGTCTTGAATGAAATTAAGAAGCTTGAGAAAGAGAAGAAAAATATAATAAGTAGGTTGAGTGAACTAAGAGGGATCATTATCCCTAAGTTAGAGGCCATGCATAAGGCTCTAAGTGATGCTCAGACTACAGCCCGGACTTGTGATCTGACAGATCTAAAAAGGGCAGAAGCTTTTGCATTTTTGTTGAGTGGTCACATCTCAAATTTGGACAGGATGAAGCAGAGTTGGGCGATAGAAGTGGTACAGCTAAAGACCACTTTTGCAGATATAATTCAGTATATGTAGGTAAAACATGTATATATGTTCTATGCGGATAAGTATATATATTTTTTTGAAAATTTTGGTGTGCAGACCCCACCGTTTGCCATTGATGTCAAAGGGGGAGTGAGGAACAATGAAAAATGAGGAATCCAGCTAAGGGGGAGCTCCAAAAAATGTACATAAGAATAGAGCATCAGCCAAGGGGGAGTATAGTGTGACACTTAGTCATTTTTCACTAAGTGTTGCCATCAATGCCAAAGGGGGAGATTGTTGGGAAGAGACTATATGGCTTCATAAGTGTTGTCATTAATGGCAACAAAGTTCATCCCACCCATCTGTAGAACATGGTGTGTCTATACCGGAAGTCAGATTGAAGAAGTGTTGTGGTCTGGTAAGTAAGAACAGAGCAGGAAGCAAGGTCAGAAAGTCAGGTTCGGATCTCTTAGAGGAAGTATCTTTGTAAAGTGCAGACTTGGGGAAGTCAAGAGGAATACCTTAACTAATTGATTCCAGGGATTGAGCCTCCGCTGATGAAAGACTAAAAAAATGTGAGCATCTAAGTATTAGGGTCCGGTTTGGTAGAGTAGATAGAGGAAGAACTGACCGACAGAGCATTAGAATTATTTTGGATGAGATATTGATGGTGATCAAGGTTCTTAAGGTATCATTCATGATTGGCCGACATGTTAGATGACTTCTATAAGTATCTCCTTGATTCACATCAATTGATAAGCAAGAATTCAGTCGGCAAACTAGAGTTTGGGAAAATATTGACTATTTTGGATGTTGACTAGAAAGAGGATGAAATCCTTTGTGTGGATATATATACTAGATAGATTTGGATGTGAAGGTGTGTGTGGTGTATTGTGAGGTGTGAAGAAAAGCAGAAAAGAAGTGTGAAGGCAGTGAGACAGGTTCGGAATGTAATAGGACAAAAACACCTAAGAGAGTAAGAGTGAAGTGTAGCAGATCTGTTTATTGGGCTTAACCGGAACTGAACCTTAGCATATGTGGATGCTTCTCATCAGTTCAAGTATCAAGTTTTCTTGTATAAACTATTGTAGGCAGTGAGCCTCCTATGAGCAGTGTGCTCGGGTAGTGAGCCCTAATTGGCAAGTGCCATTTTGTATTATTTTATTCTTCTAATAGAGAATACAATCTTGGGTTAATCACCCCGTGGTTTTTCCCTTAACAGGGTTTTCCACGTCAAAATCATTGTGTCATGTGTATTGATGTTATTTCCATTTCATGGTTATGTTTGCTTATTTAATTTAATACTGCACTAATTGATAAGGAAGTTCAGAAAGCTGAAATAATTAAGATAACTGATTCACGCCCCCTCTCAGTTATCAACATAACTAACTTCCTTTGAATAACATGCCATCCTAGATTATGTAATCCAACCACTGTGTTCTGTCCATGGTGACAGGCTCTAGGCAAGCTTTCCATGATATGAAAAATCTAAATCTTCTAGATACAAATGTTTGAGTTCCTCAAACCCAACAACTTTAATTCTCATCTCCACCAACAAATTTTTCCTCCTTCTCAAGGCCTATACAAATCTATTAGGCTTCCCACTTCTATGCTTCAACATAAATGTATAGCTTTGCAAAAATTCAACCCATTTCAAATGTCTTTAATTTAACTTCTCTTGGCTATTCAAATATTGTAAGTCTTGATGATCAGTATACAAAACAAACTCCTTAGGAAAATGATAGTGTCTCCATTTCCTCAATGCTTGAACAATAGCATAAAATTTATGATCATAAATATAATACTTCTTCCTAGCATCATTAATTTTTTCACTAAAATATGCAATGGGTCTTCCTTCTTGACATAATACAGCTCCTATGACATTGCCACTAACATCACAATCTACTTGAAATACCTTGTTAAAATTTGGAAGTGCTAAAATAGGTTGCTCTATAACTTTCTGTTTCAATAAATCAAAACTCTTGGCTGCCCCTACAGTCCACTTAAATTATTTTCTATCTCCTCTCATTGTTTTAGTTAAGGTTCCACGTATGTTGCTGAAATTTCTAATGAAATTTCTATAAAAACTAGCCAATCCATGGAATGATCTTACCTCAATGACACTTCTCAGTGTAGGCCATTCTATGATATCCCTTACTTCCTCTGGATCCATCTTAAGACCTTTAGCTAAGATCACAAATCCCAGGTACACTAATTCCTTCTTCACAAAGCTACACTTCTTCAAATTTATCAATAGTTTCTCTTCCCTCAACCTCTCAAAAACTCTATGAACATGCATCAAATGTTCCTCCAATGTCTTTCTGAAAATAAAAATATCATATAAATAGACATAACAAACTTACCCAAAATTTATTTCAGTACCTCATTCATGAGCCTCATGAAAGTGATCGGTGCATTGGTTAATCCAAATGGCATCACTAGCCACTCATACAGTCCCTCTTTTGTCTTGAATGTTGTCTTCCATTCATCTCCTTCCTGTATCTAAAAAATGTTCCTTGATTTTGTCAGTAGTAATAAGCTCTATGTCCTTCCTCACCACATCTGAAACATGTTCCACTGAATCCTCCTCTTGCATGTCCTCTTCCTTTTTATATCCATCATTCTAATCCCTAAGGTGATATGTGTTTTAACCCCTATTATGTTGGTTGGTACTTCCATCATCATTTTGCTTTTTCTCATCTTGTTGTCCACGACCTCCATATGATCTTCCTCTAGTTCTTCCACCACAACCTCTTCCTCTTTGTTTGTTTTCAAATTTCCCATTCAACTTTTCTTCTACCTTCATTACAAACTGGTATGCTTCTTCAATAGTTGTCAGTCTGAACAAGCTTAGTTCTTTTTGAATATTGGGCTTTAGTCCATTGATGTATATGGCTACTTTTTCTTTATTGGCTTCAAAGTGACTTGCTCTAATGATAACTTTGTAGAATTCCTTAGTGTATTTTTTGATTGTTTTTCTCATCTGCCTCAAACTTTGCATCTTTTTCAAGTTTTCCAACTCATAATCCATAGGAATAAATTGCCTTATCAATTTGTCAACCATTCTATCCCATCAGGTGATCTTTTCTTTTCCTCTTTTGTTCCTCTCTAACTATACTTCCTTCCACCAAATGCTAGCATGACCTTTGAGCTTGGTCTTGGTAAACATGACCCTCTCTTGAGATTTTCTATTTCTTCATATGCAAAATACTCCTCCATTCGTTGATCTAATCTATCAATTCTTCTGGATTGAGACTGCCAGAATATGTAGTGGCATCCATCTTTGGCCTTTTCCCAATTTTTTTTGTGGCCTTCAATAGTCTGATATTTTTAGGTTCTTCTTCACTCTCTTTAGATCATGCATTATCTTGGGCTGCATCATCTCCATCTTCACTTTCATCTCCTTCTCGATTCAAACCCTCTTCTCATCTCTTCTTGGATTGCATTGATATGCCTCTGCAGACCTCTATACCCTTCTTTAGTCATAATATCTCTATCACCATGGCTTCTTCATGGAGGCATCTTGATTGATTCTTCTTCTCTTAAAAATCCTTAGTGCAAAGCTGGATCAAATTAGCGGTTCTGCTTCCACCTTCAAACCCCCTACCTCAAGGTCTTGGCACAAAGTGCCTCACTATTCGGTGATCTGTTTGCACACTCAAGATAACCTACTATGATACCACTTGATGAGGGTGGACTCCACCCAAAACACATACAACAACAATTTATAGTTTTTAAATAGACAAGAACAAAATCTTAAGAAAGATTAGTTAAGTAAGCTGCAAACTATTTCATAATTTTTTCATTAAACTTGCCTATAAAAGGCTACAAATCTGAAAGACAATCACTAGGGTCATATGCCCTCTTATTACAGAAATATGAGTTGTCTTACAATTGAAATATCTAACTTATAGAGCCTTTTGGAGCTATCTTTTGATATCTACCCGACCTCTTTATTCGCATGAATAGGACTTGCCAATAACTCCCAATATCCCACCCCTTGGAACTATTAAAAATAGGCTATAAATACACATTGACACCACTTAGTGTAATTCAGCCCAATGTTGGATTGATTTTAAATGTGTAACTCCCATTTTGGTGCCAAAATGAACCCAACTGTTCTTTTTCCCGCCCAAGAAATAATTTTAAAATTTTAAAATTGAGAAACTAGGTAGTGCAACTTTCGGGAGCCATAACTTTTGAACCGAGTATTCAACTAAAGAACTGTTTGATTGATTGGAAAGATCATGAAGATATTTATCAATAAATAGAATGATTCATTAGTTATGATAAATTTTGGGCCATTTAGGGATGTCTAAGTGCTTCAAATTTGTTTTCGAAACTTTTTTCGAGAACCTCAAAAACATAAACTTTAATATCTTGAAATCCAGACATGATCTTGGGCTGAAATTTACCAAAAATGTTTATTTGACTATTTCTAAGCTTTGGGGAAAATTTTAGACCCAACCACTTCTCTGATATAGGGTTTCTAAAAATAGTAAGTCTTGGTATTCTTATCCTTTTTGGAAACTTTGAAGGTTTCAAATCAGTATTCAAGCAAATGGGTATCCACAAAAACCTAAATTGAAAGAAATAGAAAAGAAAATCATTTTTTTGGTGATGCAAGATTACTCTACACCTCTAGATGCTCCTGCATCAATTCAAGAAAGTTCTATATGATTCCTATCCCTCATAGTGCACTAACCCTAGAACCATACTTGGCATCCTTTCTAGCAACATACAACATGTTGGAAATGCCTCTCTCTCTTCTTGTGTGTTATTTGTGTTTTCTCTTATGTATCATGTATTCTATGTATTATATTATATGATTTTCTAACACATTCTTATTTTGTAGATTATATTTGGTCTAATCCTTCTTTCTTGTAGGTTTATATGTTATTTTGACATTGCTTGTGGTGTAGGTTTTTGTTATCTAATGTAATTGTTTCATTGGTATTCAACCCAGGGGCATGATTTCTCTACTTAAATTTTCTACATCCTCTATAGAATCCTTTTGATGATGTTATTTCATTTATGTAATTTAGAATATCATATCACCTAGTGTCATAATCTCTCTAAAGTGGCGGCAAAATGTAACATAGAAAATTGCACACCCTTGCAATTTCACATTGTGTTTTGGAGCTACTTTGATGTTCATCTCCCCTAGCATGTTTTTAGGCTCATTTATTCCTTGCCTTACCCTTTTTCCACCCTCGGTGCCAAGGTTAGGCTTGTGGTCTACTTTCCAGCATCCTCTTTGTGTAATTTTGTTTTTGTGCTTTGTTAGTTTTGGTGTTTCTTGGTGACTGTATCTTTCAGGAGTCGTAGCTACCTAGATGCTAGCATGATTCAAGGATGTCTATGTAGCACACCAACATCTACATCATACGATGAACATTTCTAAATTATTTAGCCACCTTGCTCTATGTTTAAGTCTTTGGTAACTATCCTGATGCAAATCCAAATGGCTATCCCTAAACTTGGACCTTCTATTTCCTTCACATTCTTCATTTTTGAATTTATCTTTGAATATATCTAAAATCTATGGAAATCTCTCAAGCTATCTAACAATATACAACATTCTTTCAACACTCTTTGGCATACTACAACACTACATTTTAATTTTTGGCTCTTAAATCTTCTATGTGATGTAGCACAACAATATTCTATCATTCTTCATGAGGTCTTGAGCACACTATACTTGGTTGAGGTTCCATTTACACCTTTGCTTTTGGTTTTGTAGACATTATATCTTTTCATTTGAGGTGATATCATTCTTACATCCTTTTTGCATTACTATTTTTTTGAAGAATCCATTTAGTGTCCTTAGCATTTGTGGGTTTTCACATCCTCTTGTATAGTCACTCGCATACACACTAGTTTATTGCTTTTTGTAGACCTAAGAGTAATATTCATAATTCTCATCCCTACTTTTAGTTCTAGTCACATCTAGGCTAAGAGCACATATTTCTACATCATTGTATTATCTTTTTATGGAGGTCAAGAGACCAAAATAGGGGCTTGACCATTCATGGAAAGCTCCTTTGTAGCCCCAACCTTTTCTCCTTTGTTTCAGCTACAAGTTTTGTTGGAAGATATTTAGCCACATGTAGGTTTGGAAGTTTCTTCCTCCTCTTATCATTTTAATCTCTTTTCTTTAAATACTTAGATTAAATCATTTCCTTTCATTTCTATTATCACCTGGAGTGTTGCTCTTTTATTTTTGTTTCTCTACTATATAGACTAGGCACAAATTTCAAGAAACAGTGTTTTATTAGAGTTTTTATTGCAATAGCCATATGGACTATAGTACATTGAATAAATATCTACATGTCACACACAAGTGTCCTCAATAAAGGCCTCTAGACTTCAGTGTCAGGCTCTTCTGTAATTCTTATTTATATTTTTGTACTTGTTTTTGTCAAACTTACACTCTAGAATCTATAAATTGGTAGTTTTTTAGTTAGCATATGTGTTATAGCTTGGTAAAGAACATTGTCTTGCAAGATTAAAACATGTTAGGATATGCTAGTGTAATTTGCTCTTTCTGGTAAGAGTAGCAACAAATTATTTTATTCAAAAGAGCTAGTTGTTCCTAGTGTAGTGCCATAAGATAATATTTAGCTTAAAAAAAAAGACAATTCTTAGTTAAATCATTTTTCCTATACTACGCATGGTTTCAAATATTTGGTATATTCTACTTGTCTTTTAGTGACCTAGCATTATCCTTTGTTAATTCTTTCCTAAACACATCACATGAATTTGATAACATTTATTGTACTTTATTTTCTTATTTGAAATCATGTTTCATCATTCATGTGGTTAGGGGTCCGAATATGACTTACATTGACTTATCCAAACTAGACCCTACTCCTTCATCTTCTTCCAACCATATATGTCCTCAACTTAATAATTTTAATAACATTAGTTCTACTCATCATGTTGTTATTAAAGTAGATACTTAAATCTAACATTCTCACACAACTCCCCCTTTGGTGGTGGTATGAGGGATTCCCTCTTTCCCTAGCCAACCTAGTTCTTCCCTTCCCAATATTGATTATTTTTAGATTATTCAAACACATGACACATGTCATAATAAGAAGAATCCATCCTTTTCTACCTCTCTTCCTTATACAACCCTTAATCTATCTCATCCACCTTGTATCCCAACTAAAAATCCCAAAAAATATCATTTAGTGGAAAATTATAGAAAATCCATGTTGAGATATCTCTTTGGCATCATCAAACTTTTCTCTCTTATTGAGAGGCCATTCAACACGTTCTATTAATTATTTTTGTCCAACTAATTGTACAACCAACTGAAGTGACCTCCACGTGTATTCAAGATATTTCTTTCTCCTTTTTAGATATCTCTTCTTAAATTGTACATGAAGCTCTTCTACTCATTATTATAGATAGATACAAGGATAATGGTATCAAATGGTTTCTTATTGATTATGGTTCTAGGTAAAACATTTATAGTACAGTGAGTTTCTAGGATGCATCCAAATCAATTTCTATTGATTGGATAAATTTGGCTTGGATATAGATATGGTTTTTAAAATATTAGTTGGGAACCCACTAGGATCATAACCCTTCCTATCATCATAGGCCTTGTCACTCTCCGTACACGTTATTTCATGTAATTCCTATAAATCTTGAATATAATATTATTCTTGGTAGACCATATATTTATGAAATGAAGTCCATCCATCCACCCTTCATAGATGTCTAAAAGTTATGTACAATAATAAATCCTACACCATTTATGTTAATGAAGCTCCCTTCAGCATTATTAAACCATTGAATGACAAGCCCTCATTCATCATACCACACATATTGCTCCTCTCTTTCAAGCATTCATCAAATTAAGTAGATATACTTCCTATCCTAAAATTCTTTCATCTAGGATTATTTCCCTTCTCCTTTCATGGATGAGGTACCTCCTTCTTGCACTCCACCACCTACTAAAGATACACCGTCATCCTTTATTACTGGTTCTAGGGATAACTTCATTCATTCTTCCAAAATTTTATATCCTCCTACTTCTCAACCATCCTCTCCACCTTCTCATGGGATTTTCTTGGGGATGAATGAGTCTCCTTACATTTCACTCCTTCCTTCTTGGGTGAATACAAGGTTAACTCCCAATATTTTGATATTTTAGTATTCCATGTTGATCCCCACACTTTTTGTCAACATCCTTGGGTCTCTTATACTTCTCCCTCTTCACCAACTATGGAAGAAACACATACTATTGAGTTAGTTGATGAAGACCCTCCCTTTTATTCCTACACATTGGACAAAATGTATAGTAAATAGTTTCATTTTCTTTTTAATAGAAAATTTCATGGGAAAAGAATTAGATGTGAGGGACATGGAAAAATTGAACCTATTTATGTTTATTATCAACATGTTAGGATATGATTCCTCACATGCTAAACATATCACTAACATTGATGGATTATCCTTTGACCCATTCTCTTTTTTTAGTCCCTCTTGAGCTAATTGACCTTACTCAAACTTCTAACATCCCTTCCCTTAATATTTTCTCTACCATTGGTTGAATTCTTAGGAGTTTATTTGAATTCTCCTTTTCATCAGGATCATGGCTTCCCCTTCACACTTGATGATCATGCTTATTTTGGGGAATCCATCATGATGGATTCTAACTCTTTTATCCCTAAGGAGATTTGTCTTTACCTTCCCACTCTCCCTTTCTATAATATAAAAATTAAACTACTAATTTCTAAATTATATTCATATGAGGTAGAATGGAAAATGCTAATTTACAAAAAAACTAGAAAATAGTTTACATAAATAAATTATAGAGCTGAAAAGAGGATGAAGAGAGGAACCTAGAACCAAATAAAGGAAGCCATTTCTTGGACACTAGCACATCGTACAGATGTCTACGCTAAGTTCTATCATCTGTATGGCCCATAAATCAAACAGTTCCTAGAAAACACAAAAAATCAACCAACAGTTCACCCAATCTACAAAAGAAGAAAAGGGAATACAACAACAAGATACCAAATAATAGTGGAAATATATATAACAAATATCTGTCTAAGTTATTTAAATATATGAAGAAATGACAAAGAAAGGGAAAAGGAAGATATCACCAAACTCCCAAGAAGTTGGATATCTTCACCCAAAGAAACCTGTAGCTGGAAAGAACAAGAAAAAAATATTGGGGTTGTTTGGGGGTTTTCCTTTAGGTCAAACCCTTGCTTTGTTATTTCGACCTCCACAATAGCCAATAGATAGATAGACAGAAAATAGTGTTTGTTCTTAATCTAAGTGCATCTAGAAATAAGAATGATGACTAAAATGAAATATTGGTAGGATGTGAATATCGCAAGGTGCTCAATCCCGCACAATAAAATAAATACTTGCAACAAAACAAGAACAATATCACATGTAGAGGCTTGAGGAAGTCAAGAGGGAAAGAGAGATAAAGGAGAATGCTATAGAAAGCTATAGTAGTTGTAGAGCTTGAGAGTGCACGAAAATTCCAAGAGAGAGTAACAATGAATGGAGAGAGGAGGGAAGAGGAAGAGGTTGATGAGCTATTTGGAATCATTCCAAGCCATTACCACTGACTCGCAAAAGTGACAAGTGGTGAAACTCTCAGAAACAACCACTAAACAAGAAACTGTTGAATGGGATGCTAGCGCATTGTCCAGACATCCACGCGAAGTGCTAGTGTCCAGATAGTTTGGGATAAAAAATGACGAGACACAAGAACATCATAGGGATAACACAAAAGTGGCAATAGATTTGACAAAAAGACAACACAAAAAACAAGGCCTAAGCACCATGGGAGGGAAAAGGGCTAATGAAAGGGCTAGAATGAGCCTACAAACAAAGAGAATGGACACTAAAGCAAGGCCAAAATATAGCATAAAATTGCAAGGGTATGCAATTTCTGACATTACACTTTCATTGAAGACCATAGTACCCTTACCATGGGTGGCATGATTGATGTTGCTATGGAGCCTACTAAATCCAACAAGGTACTAAATATTGGTGAATATCTCTCCTTTTCCAAATGTAACACATTTTGACATTCTTCATGCTTTTATATATATGTTTATTTGGACATATGAGGAAATGTCAAGTATTAATGAGAATTTTGTGGTGTATAATTTTGTACTTACTCTTAATTCTAATCCTAGGTCAAACAAAAGATTCAAAAAATGCACCCCAAGGTGGCATTATTATTCAAAGAAGAAACTGGAAATCCCCCTAAAGCATATTTCATTAGACCTACTCAATACTCCCCTTGGATTTCCAACATTATACCAATGCCCAATATAGATGGCCCTATTCATACATGCATTGATTTTTGATACTTGAACAAAGCATCCTCTAAGGATAATTTCCCCCTCTAGAACATCAATATGATCATTGATTCTATGAATAACCATTAGATACTCTCTTTCATTGATGGATTTTTTGGTTATAACCCCATTACACATTAATCCCCAAGATCAACATAAGATAAATTTCACCATTTCTTGAGGAACATTTTGTAATGTGGTCATACCCTTTAGGCTTTAAAATGTTGGTGCTACTCAATAGAGCTCCATTACCCTTATCTTCCATGAACTTATGCATTCCATCCTCGAACACTATATTGATGATATCCTTGCAAAATCTACATCTTGTGATTCCTAGACATATAATTTGTGCATTAGTTTTTAATGTCAAATAATTTAATATGAACCTCAACCCCAATAAATTTGTATTTGAGGTTAATAGTGGAAAACTTCTTGGTTTTATTATTTCTCATTGGAGCATTGAGGTTTACACAAGAATATTAATGTAATTGTCAACATGCCCCCTCCTAAAATAGTTTCCAAGGATAGATTTAGGCACTCTATCACTTCATTACTCAATTATTTGACCACACACTCCCATTTAATCATCTATTTAAGAAATATAATAAATTAAGTGGAATTTTGGGTGTCAAAAGGCCTTTGATGATAAAATATTATTTTTCCAATCCTCCCATTTTGATGCTATTTATTCATGGTCATCCTCTTCTTCTATTTACTTCTACCACAAAGCATATATTGGTGCTTCTCTTTCCTAACATGATGATGAGGGAAGAGAGTATGTCATATACTACATCATTCATACACTATTAGACTATGAGACATGCTACACTCCCATCAAGAATTAATCCTAGCTATTGTATATGCTTCACAAAAGTTATGACATTAAATGCTACATACTAAGAAACATGTTATGATTAATCATGATCCCCTGAAATAAATGTTATGTAAGACTTATTTTTCTAGCCATGCTACCAGGTGAGTTATGTTAGTTATGGAGTTTGACCTCCACTTTATCTTGGAAAAATCTATTAAGAGTCAATTTATAGTTAACCAATTAATGGAGTCTCTTTCCTCTTCCTTCTATCACATTTCCACTAATTTCTCTAATGTTCTTATTTTATGTGTGGATACTATGGAAACAAGGGACATGTACTTTGATCATTCACACTACAACATAGGTTTATGCACCAAAGTCATACTCATTCCTCCTTCTAGGAGAATTATTCCCCTTTCCTTTCACCTTAATTTATCATGCACTAACAACAACTTAAATACAATAATGTAGAAAATGCTCACAATAAGATGATCTCCATGCACCATTAATTGATGATGCACCTTCTTCTTATCATTTGTACAATGTGATCACTAGTGAATGATGGTATATAAATAGTTATGATTATCTTGATATAGGATTCTTTCCCCCTAATACTACTAATAACATCCACATAAAAATTTGATAACAAGCCTCAAGTATGTTCTCCTTTATTGAGTCTTATATCACCATGGTTATAATGGTTTTGTCTTTCAATGCTTAACATATGATGAGACAATTATTGTGTTGACATAGTAAGAGGCCAATGTATATACCTATGGTAGGCATCTTAGTGGTCATTCCTTGGTCCAAAATCTTCTTTGTATGAGATATTATTAGCAAACCATGGAATGAGACTCATAATTCCATTAAGAAGTGTCTCACCTATAAAAAACATAACAATATCATTTGTTCCCCTACTTAGGAGCTCCAATCCCTTACTTCTCATTAGGATTTTTCTATATGGGGCTTGGATATTGTGGGTAGAATTTCACCCTATTTTTCCAAAGGTGAATAATTCATTATTTTTGCTACTAATTATTTTAATAGATGGGTTGAGGTCATTTATCTCAAAAATACTTCTACTACTCACATCCATAATTTCCTCATTGATAATATTATCTCACATTTTGGGCTACCGAGTATTATTGTCTCCATCAAAGACTCATCCTTTAAGAATCATGAACTAAATAATTTCCTTGATAGATTGTGTATTCAATACCACTTATTTACTCCATAATATTTGAAATCCAATTGGTATTTTGAGGCTACTACTAAGACAATTGACAAAATAATTCATAAATAATACACAAGCATGGCACAAATTGTCATTCTCAACTTTCCCTTGCTTTGTGGTCATATCACACTAGTGTATGCACTCCTATAGGGCATACTCCCTATTCTCTTTCATCTATGGTGTAGAGATAGTAATGCCACTTAAAATTTAAATATCCTCTCTTTATGTCTCCTTTATGGTCTCATTGATGAAAATTAACATTGTGAGTGTCATCTCTAGGACTTAGAAATGTTAGATGAATGATGGGCCCATGCTTTGGAACACCTCCATACATGTATTAGAAACTACTTCATTGTTCATATAATAAATGTATTCACCAACAAGATTTCCATGTAGGTAATCTCGTCTTAAAAGAAAATTAAAAGAATAAAAATTCTAAAGATGGTTTAAAAAGTAAGTTTTTGAAAGTAAAAAGAAGTGGAAAATATGCTTCCTACACTAATTTATGAGAGGAGGTATGTGTAAACATTAAATTGATCATATAGCCACAAGGAAATAAACAAAAAAGAAATATACCATAACACAATTATTTACATGGGGAAACCCCTTTCAAGACAAAAATCCCACACTCCAAAGTGAATCAATGTATTATTAGTAATCAATGGTTACAATACACTTGCAGATTTTAAGCCTTTATACGAGTATCACCAACAAGAGATCTGGAGCAGTTCTAGCAGCATAACATTACCTACAAAACTCAATATGAAATCTCCATATCAAGTACCAAATAAATAGGAAAATATATACATGAAACCATAAAATGGTAATTAGGAAATAATGAGCTAAAACCACCCAAAATGTGGCACCCAAATTCCTAGTCAAAATCCAATGCCCAAATCCCAAGATAAGTCTATTGATCTAGTCGTTGGTCTTGTTCAAGATCAATGTGTTGCACATAACCATCAAAACTTGGAAAGACTATCTAGTGTGGGATGAAACCAATTAGAAGGAACTGTCTCCTTATCTATCCTAAGATAAGACTAAAGTGATCCAAGGAAAAGGGAAATAGATTGTAGAAAGTAAATAATGTAGCAAAAGGCTCATGCTGAATAGATACATCCTCACAACAAGAGTAAAGCTTAATAATTAATGATACAATAATCAACAAAAGAGAATATGCATATAATAATCAACAAGTGAGTACAGACTAATTAAAATCTTGTAGACAATAGTTTCTTATATTAAGTTCACCAGCCACTTGATCATTACATAGCATACAATCTCCTCTAGAAAAATGCACAAAGGCTCCCCTGTGTAGCTACAAGGAGGTCAAGACTAGGATCAAGCATCAATCTCAAAGTCTCAGCTATATGAAAATGTATCTAAACTAAAAATAGGCATGCAAGCTAGTATTTTTAGAGATATCTCACCTACAATGAGATTTCCCCCCTAAAATAGAACTTGAATTCCACAAGCCAGTTGAGGAGATGGTGATACATCTACGAATTTGGCACCATGAATTCCCTTATTAGTGGTTGGAGTATACTACATAGTCCATTAGAATAGATTCCATTTAAGTCCATTGCATAGTACAACACCTTAAATTACTAGGTAGATGGATTTCCATTTCCATGTGTCATATATGATAGGAACTCATTGGCCTTCAATGCGAAATTGGTTCCTATAGCAGATTTAAATTTTGGGAAGTAGTAGATCCCACCAAGATGCCCATGAGTAGAGACATGGTGTACAAATGTTGTAGGGAAGCCATTGGTTAAATGATAGTGCAACTTTGGATCATCATGGGAAAGACATGTGAAAGAATGACCATATGTGCCACAAACTATTGGATTGATTTGTGGTGGTAGATTGAATAGTGTGCATGAATCTAGAGATGAACAAGTGCTTTGTGTTGGGAAAAGGTGTCTCAACCTAACATTCGTAATGTTCATATTTAATAACTTAATTTTATTTCCTATTTCACCTTAGTGTCATTTGTCCTCACTTGGGAAAGTTGGCATCCCATTTTGAGGTGGAATTAATTTTTTCTTTAGTGGATTTTTTCCTTACATGAGTAAGTTGTCTTCCCATATTGAGTTGGCATGTTTGGCTATGTGTCGGCATCTTAGAAGGTGTTTAAGAGCATCTTGACTCATCATGAAGGGAGATACTTATGATGAATTCTATGACATGTAGAAAATATAAGAGGGAGGTTACATTGGAATCTTGACCAACATTACGATAGGTGTGGACACTTGTCATGGAGCATCTTTGAATAGGTTGTATGAAGATAAATTGGGGCACCCATGTTTGGTTGGTTAAATATTCTTATTTATGACATATGACAACTTGTAAGGAATATGATATAAATATCTTAGAGGACCAAGACCAATGGAGCATTCGGATTTGTTCCTTAACCATTTAGGTTCCATACCTCTCTTGTCCTTGCTAATGGTTTTCCAAAACCATTTGATGGTTTCTAGTTTGTTCTTCTCCTATAAATTGGTGCTTGGAGTTAGAGGATGCATAAGTAGTTTTATAGGTGATGTGAGTACCAATATGTTGTCAGAATTTAGAGGGAAAAGATGATGTATTGTAACTTATATTTTCATTAATGTTGAAAGCCCTAGTTTAGTATTTTGGTGTGAATATAAATTCATAAAAATATAGATATAACTTATGTATTTTTATATTTTAGATGCTCCTTTCACCAATATTTTAGTTACTATTTACTAAGAAAAATATTGAAATTATTTTTTGTCATAGTTATGATATTGCAAATCATTGTAAAACATATTTAAGAAAATATATTCCAAAGATAGCATAAAATATGATATGAGAATTTAATGAAAAGGTTAAAAATAAGATCCTTTCAAAGTTTGTATACAAGAAGATACCACCATTGTAATTTTTATTGGCATAGCCTTGAATATTATTGGAAAAATATTAAAGAATTGACACTAATTATCTATATTTTACATTAGTTTTCCATTAATAGAAACACCTATAATATTTTCCCCTTCTTCTATCTTGTCATGTTTTCCATTTGTGTAACATTCTTCATTATCTTGGTTTTTCTCTCTAAAAATTCTGAAATGGCTTTTGAATCCGATTCAACTTCTCCCAACTTACATGGGGGAAAAGTAAGAGAACTTTTGACCATTGACTCCTTCATATACTCTTTCTCTACATCATTTACATAGCACAAAATACTCTCTGAGCAATACTCCACTGCCCTTTTAGTGACACTTGGCTTATATTTTAATAACTTGGCATACTCCCTTAAAGCATGAAACATGTAGTCATAAACATACTTCATTTTCAACTCATTCAATGTGAAATCACTCCCTGCCATACCAATTTCCTTTACCTGCATAACATCCAAAATATTTATTTTTTGTTCAAATCAATAAGATGATATTTTTAAAAGAAAACATATTTTATTATAAAATTATAATGGAGAAATTTCTTTGAAACAAGAAATAGATCAACATTTCAAGTCACTCTTTGGTATTATCTAGAGAAATTATGTTGAAACAAGGAATAGATCAACATTTTGTGCCACTCTAGTTTGGACCCATCATGAGAAGAATTTGAGTAGAACAGAATATATATTGTCATTTGGAGCCACTTTGTGTGTGATCCATCATTAGATTTTTTTTTGTAGAGGCAAGAAATATGTTAAAGTTTCAAGACACTTTATGTGTGTGACTCATCATTAGTAGAAATTATCTAGAAACAATAAATAGATTGGTATTACAAGCCCCTCTTTATGTGACCTTTCAAGAAAGAGAAATGATATATAAACACAAAATAAAATGGCATTTCTTGTCACTCTTTATGGTCCATCCTCAAGAGAAATTATGCAAAAATGAGAATAAATTGAAACTCTATATGTGACATATTCAAAAAGGAAATTGCATAGAACAAGAAGTGGGTCAAAATTTGGAGCCACTATTTGTGTTATCTGTTATCAATTTGATAGCAAATAATATGTAAAAACTTTGTAGGAATAAAAAAATTAACTCATATATCAAATAACTATAAATGAAGAAATATGTAAGGAATTACACCCACCTCTTTTGTGTTGTTGTTTCCCCAGTCAACAATAAATTTGATGGATTGGCACTTCTTATCTGGTCTTATCGGCCAGTAGTGATGTTGTGGAACAAGGCCACGCGTGAAGAAATCATAGAATTCTGGTGTTATAAGGAGTGTTGGAGAGTTACAAGCTAAAATGTATTTGAGGCTCACTGACCAGGCATTGCCTTCTACATATATCTTGTATCTTCAAACACAAAAAAAAAAAATTATTTCAATATTGTGTGTTTTGAGACATTTTCCTTTAACCAGCCATTATTCAATGATACTAAGCATAATTACATTCAAATATCTAGTAATAGCATTATAAAACATATAATTAAAGGTTAGCTTGAGATTTTTTCAAAACTAAATTCTATACAAACAATCATACAAAGATGTAGAGAAAGTGTAGAAGCATAATCTTTCTAAAAAAATGGATATAGTTTTATAAGTCACATAGATCATTTTTATTCTAAATACGATACATTTCTCTCCCAATAAGATGCATCTAAGCACTTGTACACACAAACATACACCATAACTAGTATAATAAATCTTACATCAAGACAACTAAACGAAGATAAGAAAATTTTAGATAATTTAATAGAGAAATTTGAAAAATAATTTAATAAAGAAAGTATAGAAACATAATCTTTCTAAAAGCATAAATACACTTAAATAGATCATATAGACCCATTTACTCTAAATATGTTAAAATTATCTCTTAGTAACACATACAAACATCGTAACTAGTATATTATATCTTAAATCAAGGCAATTAAAAGAAGATAAGAAAATTTAATAGATAACTTGATAGGTTTTGTAAAATAACTTTACCCCAAAAGATGTTAGAAGTCATATCTTATCTTATTAAGAAGGTTGGGTTTACTCCTAAGCTTGGTCATACTCTCCTATATAAATTCCTCTTGTAGGGATAAAAAAAACTTTAGTGTTTGGATTAGCTGTTAAATAAACAATAGCTTTTACTTTTTTAATCTTTTATGTATGTAATAGTTCTTAGGGAAGAGCTTGTACCTGTGAGTACATTGGGTGGGAATTCTGGAGTTTTTAAATCCTTGTTTGGTCTCTTTAACCCAATCCTGTGTACATCAATTTGTTGAAGTTCAAAAACATTAATAAGGAAACTCTTCATAGTGGAAAAATGATAATAATAAGAATGAAGGAGGAAGAGAAATGTAATAAAACCCACTATAAATCTTTATAAACTTGGGCATTATCATAGTATAATGCTAGCACACTTATTTGTTAAAAATTTTTAGTGTATATAAGTGTATTGTCTCACATATTATTGTTAAAAACCAATATATCAATCTATTTCAAACCTCAACAACAATTAATCCTTGTTTCATGAAAAAATATTTAAACAACTAACTCTTCCTTACTAGAAATAACTACAATTTGATTTTTGCATTTGATTCTAAAAATTCAGCTTTGTAGATTTAAAGTTGGAATAGGTTATATGATACTACAACATATTCTATATTTTTCAAAAGATGACATTATAAAATAAAAACTATTGTTTATAATTGGAACATATGCTTGTGAGCTTTAATCTAATTTTTTTACCTGTGTATATAGCCTACCATTCCAATTGGGTGACTTGTTACACTTCATTAGGTCCTCTCGCTTGGGAGAAACCCTAGGATTTCCTTTCCAATAGGCCGTTGGATCTCTATATTCCCACTTAACTTGTTGACTTCCATTTTGAATCTTCTGCACCAATCTTTCCCATGGTGGTATTTGTAGTTCTATCCTGCAAAGGTATGCATAATCAATTACTCATCCTGATATTACAATTCTAAATTTAACCACCATTTTCCTAGGATACTTTGTTTAATACTTGAACTAATACTACTCAACCACAATAGTATATCATGTTTTTCATGTAGTTACTCATCTTGTTCTTAATCCTTGTTTATAACTTGGTCATATAATTATTCAAAGTTTTACTTTTGTAGTAATAAACTAGAGGGGATATATTTCAATTATAGGTTTTTATTCTTTATTTTGTAACTCAAATTAATTAATCACATTAATCATGAAAATACCCCACCTATCTAACGAGAGGATTCTAAGGTAGTTTCAATAAAAACCCTAGTTCTATAGGTTTAAAGTGTTTTTTCTACAACCAATCAAAAACATGATTTTGTATGTGAAACCCCTTCTTTTGTGAGTTTTTATGAAAGGATTTATCTCTATTTACCTTATAAAAATTACTCAAAATTGTCATCCCTTGATTTCAATCTAGTGACCAAAGAGGGGAATATTTTTCACTTTGCACATCAACCCATGCCAATTTTTCATTAATGCCATGTAATCAAACCTTTGAGTTTGGATATTCTCTAATAGGATTTGTATATTTATTAAAAAATAGAAATCACAAAAAATACATGTGTAACTCTACTTAAAATTTATTACTTTTTACATATAAAATTCCAAAGCCTTTCTAAATAAACTATATGTTATATACAATTATATGACATTTTCTCCAACATGTACCATCAATCCATTATAATTTTGTGCTCTTCAACTTCCTTGGATAATTCATTAACATCTTTGGAGAACTTAGAGTTAAAGGATGTTCATTATATTACCTTTAATTTAACATCATCATCATTACATATAGGTAGTGTTGAGTATATATAAATGAGTTACTAATATCGAGTTGGTGATCACGATGTAGTTGCATATAGAAAGTAAGAATTTTATGGCACATACTAAGAATTATATAGAACATAGAAACCAAGAGTAAATGGCTCCACAAATAGTTACTACTTTTTTTTGTTTTAGCAAGCTGCTACCAAGGGGGTAGCTCCCTTTATATTAATATTCCAAAACGTCCCTTAAAGAGGGGTACATGCACAAATAGTTACTTATATTGTAAAGTACAAGAGACATTTTTTATTCAAGGGAGCAGCCCTTAAGTCAACATTAGATTAGTTCAGGAACCTATGGAAGGTCTTAGATTGATCTATTAACCATGAAAATTTAACATAATGTAAAATTAATATTAAAGACTAAAGGAAGAAAAATATATTTTGAGTGGGAAAAATTTAACAAGAAGTCTACTCCACCCATTTTTACAGTTGAATTGAACTTTGTCTATGCTTGTATAGTGATATAAATTTAACAAGGGTATTGAAACCATTATAATTTTCTAAACCAATTTGAACTTGATCACTCCCAAGAAAGTGATTTATTAAGATGCTACATAACTCCAAGGGGCATGTGTCTAGGTTGAAGGATTATCAAATTCATATTTACAAATCTTAAAGACCCCCTTTCCCTTAATAAATATGTCCATAACTCCCATTGTGATGAAATTGAACTTGATCGCTCGCAAGATAGTGATGTTTTAAATGTTAACGATAACTCCAAAAGCCATATAGCTAAGCCAAATAATTATAGGATAAGATTATTAAACCTTAAAAACCCTTTACTATACAACCTCTATAACACCTCTTTACCAAGCTAAGGTAGCTTATAATTCCATAAACACTTGGTAAGGACAAACATATATAAATATATATAGTGATGTAATGGAATTGGAGAAAATATACTTATGATAATTGGGATCTATAATTATAAATCATAAATTGGTAGGAACTATAGTTACCAAGAGATGTATCATTATAGGGATGAGGCACTAATTAAATTAGGGTACCTGAGTAAATTAATAAGGAAATGATTATATTATATATAAATATAATCACCAAAAATTATGGGTGTGTTCTTCTAATAAAGTTTTCTAACAACCATATTAATAACTCAAATTCAAATCCCACTCATGATATAAACATTGGTAAAGTTAAATAACTAAGAACAATGTTTAACAAAATTTAAAAGTGTTAGTGAAAATTACCTCATATCATAGGCTACCTATACACACTCTATATATAAATACTTATGAGTTTTAACTCTTATATTTAATATAAATAGCACTAAAAATAATTGTAAATAGAAAGTGACTTGGCTTTAAAATCCTATTTATCTGGGTTATATCAAAGAATGCAACAAAATGTGACAAAATAATGAGGTCTTTTATAGAAGACCTTTGCGTTCGCAGTAGAGTTTGTTTTTTGAAGCGCTGAGGGCAAGAAGGCGAACATCCTTTCAGGAATCAAGAGGACTAGGGTTTCAAAGATCATTCTGAAATAATGGGCAGTATCATTTCCAGTCTCGATATGGTTCTTTCGATTTTCATCATAATGGTTTTTTTGGTTTCTGTAACAACAGAAGGTTTAATACACAGATGCCACTTCTTGCAACTAATCAAGATATGGTTTCAGGAAAGGTGGAATCTAGAAGTGGCATTCATCAGGTGTGGAGGGAAAAAAAGTTTCTCTTAAAGATCATACTCTTGAAGAAGCTACAAAAAGTGATGCTAGGGCTTCCATAGAAATTGTTAATATCCAAATTCTTGATGATATGGTAAATCCCTATATCTAAGATCTTGCTACAAGGGCAATCATCGGTAAGGTGTGGAATTCCAAATTTAATTCTGATATTTTTCTTAACTCGGTTAGGGTTTCTTGGAAAGGGGTTTCAGATGTTTTTTTCTTGCACAAGGATTTATGTGTTTTTATGGTAATTTTTGAGAATGGCTTTTTTCGTGATGAAACCCTAAAACAAAAATTGTGGTTTTACCAAGGCAAAGGGATTTGTATTCAGAAATGGAAGCCTAATTTTGATCCAATTAAAGCTAACATGAATTTTGTCCCATTTTGGATTACTTTGCCGAATTTACCTCTTGAATACAAAGATCTCAACATTATCGAATTATGTGCTAAGAAAATGGGTTTCTTTATTAAGCATGATATGTCTAACTTCCAAAAACCTGAGTTGCCAGTAAAGTTTTCCATAATTCTTAATACTTCATTTCCTTTTCCTAAATTTATGGAATTCCATTCTAAATTTGGGTTCTGGAAGCAAGTAGTTGTTTTTGAAAACCCTATGACTATGGAAAAACCAGAGCTTTTTGAATCAAAATGGGTTTGTGAGGATTGAGAAAAAGATAAATTTTCAAGGGAAGATCTTGATTCTGTTAATTTAGGGGAAGCATCTTTAAATCATTTAGTCGATTCCCTTGCTTTGGATGAGGGGCAACATTTTGTTAACAATTTATCAAAGGAGTGTTCTTTTGAGTTTGATATTGGTAAAAATGAAGAATTAGATACTCCTAATTTTTCTCACAAAGATATAGTAAAGAAGAATTTACTCTCAAATTTTAATAAGGAGAAGGATAATTGCATTCCAAATGATAATCAACAAGAGGTTTCAAGTTTGGTCAACTTTTCTTTTTCTGAGGAGGAAGCAAAAGTTTTTGTTGATAAGACCCTTCAAAAAGTTGCTTCTGATCTCATTGATGAACTTGTGGATGAGGTAATTGCAGAAGATTCTCATTTAGTTGAAGGTATTTCTAATGCTAATAACATTTCTGATTCTATTTTGGTAAGTGACAATCATTTAAATCTGGGGAAGTCGGACTGGAAGGTTTTGCTAGGTGATGGGATTGGTAGTGAGGTTTTTGATTTTGCTACAAAAATGTCTATTCCCAATCCTTAAGTCAGGATTCTCTTACAAAATCTAGGTCTATTTCTCCTTCCAAGAGAGGTCATAAACCAAAATCTTTCAAAACTTGAAGAAATTAAAGTTGGGGTGCAGGCTACCCTTGAAACCTGTTTGAGATCGGGGAGAGTGAGAAACTCTCCTCGAGAACAATGAAGATCCTATCTTGGAATGTTAGGGGCATTAATGCCCCTAACAAGAGACGCTTGGTAAAGCGTTAGATTGATTCTTCAGGTATGGACATTGTTTTTCTTCAGGAGTCAAAGTTATCCCAAACTCAAGCTGATATTATTCTTCCAAATTGGTTCAAATGGAAGTTTCATCATGTTTCTTCTTAGGGGGCTTTAGGAGGCTTGGTTATTCTCTGGGATGTAAAAGCTGTGATGCAGAACTAATTTGTTCTACTCCAAACTTTTTATTAGTTAAGATAATTTCCCCTTCGCTAAATTTTTGGTTATTTAATATTTATGGACCAATTTCGACTAGTGAAAAAAAAAGGTGTTGGGATATTTTAAATGCACTTTTGGAAAAGTTATTTGGAAAAAAAGTTATCTTAGGGGGAGATTTTAACGCGATCACTTGTTTATCAAAGAAATCAGGTGGGATTTGCCCTCCTCAGAGGGTAATTAAAGATTTTAATGATTTTATTTCAAATAATGCATTGGTTGATAACCCTTTATTGAACGGGAGTTTCACTTGGTCTAATAGAAGAAAGGATTTTTTAAATATTGTAGAAAGGTTGGATAGATTTCTGTTCTCTTCTAAATGGTGTTTTGACTCTAAAATTTTTGGTACTTCTATTCTTCCTTTCTCTGCATCAGATCACTTTCCCATTTCTCTACTTCTGGATTTGGATTTGATTAGAAAGAAATTTAGATCTTCTTTTAAGTTTCAAGCAATGTGGTTTAGAGATAATAACTTCTTACTCCTACTGGAATCTTGGTGGAAGAGTGCCCCTTTTGTAAAAGGTTCTCGCATGTTCTGGCTTAATGAGAAGTTAAAATTTATAAGGGGAAAAATTAAGGATTGGAATAAGTTTATGTTTGGTAACATTTTTTCTCAAAAAGTAGCATTACAATCTCAACTAGAACAGATGAATTTAGTCATTATAAGAGAGGGCATGGATACCACTTCCTTTGAATGTGTAAAAGTTATTCAATCTAATTTAGAGGAAGTTTTAGTGTTAGAAGAAATCTTTTGGAGACAGAAATGAAGGAAGACTTGGTTGAGAGAAGGAGATCGAAACACAAAATTCTTTCATGCATTGGCTATGGTAAGAAGACATAAGAATTCTATTGATGCAATTAAAGACTCTATGGGAAACATTTTACAAGATGATGTTCTTATTCAAAAAGAAGGAGTTAATTCTTTTCAAAAGCTCCTTTCTAAAGAAAATATTACAGTCTCCATTTCGACTGTGCGAGAAGTCTTAAATCATATCCCTACTTTGATCTCACAAGAGGATAATTTGGAATTGATGAAACACTTTTCTTTAGAAGAAATTAAGGCAGTGGTTTTTTCCTTAGACCCAGACAAATCTCCTGGTCCGAATGGCTTTACCCCACTTTTATTTCAAAAATGTTGGGATTTTGTAGGTAAGGATGTATGGTTGGCAGTAGAAGAAACCCGTAGAAATCAAACTGTTTTGAAAGAGATTAATTCTACCTTCATTGCTTTGATTCCTAAAGTTGCTACTCCCTCCTCTTTTGCTGATTTCAAACCTATTTCTCTTTGCAATACTTTATATAAAATCATTTCTAAAGCAATTACTTTAAGACTTGCTATTTTTATTCCAAAAATTGTTTCCGATGAACAAGGAGGTTTTGTTCAGGTAAGGAAACATCTGAAGGTGCTCTGGTGGCTCATGAGGTTTTGCATTCAATTCATAAACATAAACTACTTGCTATGTTGGTTAAACTGGATATGTTAAAAGCATATGACAGAGTATCTTGGGACTTTTTGTTCCAAGTTCTCCTTAAGTTTGGATTCTCTCCTAAATGGTGTAAGTGGATTTCATCATGTATTTTTGGTGTAAGCTTTTATGTTCTGATTAATGGCTCTCAATCTAAATTCTTCAAGGGATAAGACAAGGTGACCCTTTGTCCCCTTTTCTTTTTATAATAATGGTTGAAGGATTGAGTCATGTGATTATGAGGCAAAATTCCTTGGGTAATTGGAAGGGGATTAAAATTTCTAGAGTTCCCTTTGCTATTACCCATACATTGTTTGTAGATGATACTTTGTTGTTTGGGTAGCCTGTGATGTTAGAAGCTAAATTTATGAAGGATGTAATTTCTAAGTACTATTTAGTTTCGGGACAAAAAGTGAATCAGGACAAATCTAAATTTTTTTTCTTTTTTTCTTCTCCTTTAGTGCAAGAAAGGGTTACAAAATTTCTGGGTTTTCAAATGGATGTCCTCCCCTCAAGATATTTGGGAATTCCTCTTTTTTCGGGGTCTATTAAAAATATGTTTAAGGATAAGCTTATTTCAAGTATCAAATCTAAAATTTCTTCTTGGAAAGGTAAATGGTTAACTTTGGCTGGCAAAATTCTTATGATTAAAATAGTTTTATCAGCAGTGCCTGTATATATGCTTTCAGTGCTTATGGTTCCCAAGTCTATCCTTTCTTGCCTTGTGAGTATTTTGAGAAAATTTTTGTGGAATGGCTCTAATATGAACGGGAAAAAGATCCCTTCAATCTCTTGGGACAAGATTTGCTTTTCGAAGCATAAAGGAGGAACTGGGATCCATAACATTGAAGCACATAATAAGGCTCTTGGAGCCAAATTGGTCTGGAATTTATATGAAAAGCCAGAATCAAAATGGGGAAAAATTATGTTTGTTAAATATTTAGATTCCTTTTCTCCTGAAAGGATCTTTACTATTCTTAACCCAAAGGTGGGTTCTCATATGTGGAATTTTTTGATAAAATGTAGAGAGGTGATTTCCCCTTTTATATCTTGGGTTATTCATGATGGAAATTCTGCTCTCTTTTGGGATGATTCTTGGAATAGTCATCAACCTCTATCTAAAATAGAAGGCCTTCAAGAAATTAAGCTTTTTCTATGTCAAGCTTGGGGAACAAAAGTTAAAGATTATATTGAAATTGATTATAACTTAGATATTAATAAAATTATGTGGAGAAATTTTGATGATTTTCTGATTCCCCAAAAGCAGAAGGTCTTGCTTAAAGATATCTTGAAGGAAAGAATAATTTTTTTGTTAGGAGGAAAGGATAAACTTATTTGGGTCCCCTCAAAGTCTGGGCGTTATTCGATTAAACAAGGCTATCTAAGTATCATTAGTAAGGATTCTAATTCACTTATTAATTGGCCTTATAAGCTTTGTTGGAGTGGTCCTTGCCTGCCTAAAGTAGACGCTTTTGCCTGGTTAGCTCTGAATTATAGAATCCTTACTAGTGATAGGTTAGTCAAGCTTGGGGTTGCTAACCCTTTCTTATGTCCTTTTTGTTCTGAAGTTGAGGAAACAGTGGATCATTTGCTGCTGAGTTGTAATTTTTCTTCAAAAGTTTGGTATTGGCTCCTTTCTAAATTGTTTTGGCATGGCCCCCTTCCTTTCTCTCTCCTTCAAGTGTTTCAAAGCTAGCCCATCTTATTTTCAAATTCTACTTTTTCTGCACTATGGTTTGTCTCACCAAGTATTGTTATTTGGTCTTTGTGGCTCGAAAGAAATAGTAGAATTTTTTAAAAAATTAGCAATCCTTTTGATGTAATTATTGGAAAATTTGAGAAATCCATTTCAGAAGTAGTTTCAACCTCGCTATTTTCCAGAAAGGTAGGTTCTTTAGTTTTTACGTCTTGGGATGATTTGATGTTAAAAAGTTGGAAGTTATTAAAATTGCCTAATTCTAACTGTTTTAGTGCTGATATCAAGATAGATAGATCCTCTATAAAATGGATTCCACCGCCTGTATCTTTTATAAAGCTAAACATTGATGGTGCGAGCAGAGGTAATCCTGGTAATTCTAGTGCAGGTTATGTTTTGAGAGATCATAAAGGTTTAGTTCTAAGAGCTTTGTCAATTAAGCTTGGTTTGTGTACAAACAATGAGGTAGAAGCTTTGGCATTAATAGCTGGCTTAAACTTAGTGTTAAAATGCGGCATTACAAATCTTATAGTGGAAGGGGATTCATTGATATTATTAGAGCTTTTTCAATTAAATCTTCTCCTAATTGGAAAATTGATTATATTTTAAAATTTGGAAGGAATCTACTTGACCTCTTCCAATCTTTTAAAATTATTCATACATATAGGGAAGGCAACTTATTAGTAGATTTCTTGGCTAATTTTGCTTTTGGCATTATTGACTCTTCTAAGGAATGGGACTCTAATTCTTTTTTGTTGATCCCCAGAGTAAGTAACATCTTGGCTAAGGAAAGTATTAAATAATTATGTTCTATACGACTTAGTTGTTTTTGTATAACTGTTTGGTCACAAGAGTTGCAGAGGTTATCACAGGGTTGTCTGAGAAAATGGTCTTCACAAAGGTATGTTGTCAGCGTGAATTTTGTGTTGCTTCACTGAATATACAATTTGTGTATATATCGCTGATGTATGTTGTCAGCGTGAATCTTGTGTTGTTTCATCGAATATACAATTTGTGTATATATTGCTAATGTATGATGTAAACATTTCATGTGTATGTGGCAAATGTTTGTTGTCAGCGTGAACTTTGTGTTGTTTCACCGAATATATAATTTGTGTATATATTGCTAATGTATGTTGTAAACATCTCATGTGTATGTAGAAAATGTTTGCTGTCAGCGTGAATTTTGTGTTGGTTCACCGAATATACAATTTGCATATATATCGCTAATATATGTTGTCAGCGTGGTATGTTGTCAGCTTGAATTTTGTGTTGTTTTACCGAATATACAATTTGTGTATATATCACTAATATATGTTATCAGCGTTGTATGTTGTGTTGTCTCACCGAATATACAATTTGTGTATATATCGCTAATGTATGTTGAAAACTCTTCATGTGTATGTCGCAATTGTATGTTGTCAGCGTGAATTTTTTGTTGTTTAACCGAATATACAATTGGTGTATATATCGCTAATGTATGCTATGATCATATCATGTGTATATTGCAAATGTTTGTGAGTATCACTTCGTGTGTTTCCTGCACTTGTATGTTGTGGTTGTATGTTGCGAATGTATATTGTTAAGATACAATTGAGTTAGTTACAAAGGATGACTGGCTGTATCAGTGTCTTCGGGGAAAGATACTTTAAACTACCGGCTATAGAAAGTTAAGTCTTGCATGTTCAAGGTTTGATCATCGGTGTATCGACATGAAGTATGCCCGCGGTAAGAGCTTGGAAGTCTTTATGACTGTTTGGTCAAATATCATCTAAACACATACATTCTTTATGACAATTGACGTTTCTGTGCCTTGAGAATTTTTTCTTCTGGTGTGTAGTACTTTGGTTTTTTTTCTTGATTGCAGGGTGGCAGCTCTTGCACAATGGTAAATCTAACAGGAATTATTTCATTCTCTGAATTTGATGTTACTTACCTCTTTTTTCTTGTTTTTTGGAATGAAATTTGTAATCTTTTTACGGGTACTACTCTTGTGGGAAGTTTGTTTGAGTGTAGGGATCTCTTTCACCACTGCTCTGCGTTTCATTGCATTTTCAAGGCATTTTCGCATGGCCTCCAAAACAATTTCAGTAGAAGAAGAGGTTCATGATCTGCAGGGCTTGATGTTGAAGAATTATAGGAGGGCAATTAATTTTATCAGTTGGTTAGTTTGTAAAAGGGTTGTTTTGATAGAGATTTAATTTTGTAAGGTTTTAAGCCACATACTTTTTTTGGGTTGACTCATCCTTTTGAGTCAATTTTGTATTGTATCTGTTTAAAGGGCTATAACCGGAGGTTTTCGTTGCCGATTCTTTCCTGTCGGTATGCCTTATTGAATCTGGCATTTTGTAATTTTCTTTATATAATTATTATAATTTTAGTGGCTCTGCCACTTTTCCTCAAAAAAAAAAAATCCTATTTATCCAAGTAGTCATATCTTAATAGGTTGCCTAATTCTCTTCAAGAATGTTTTTTAATGCTCTTGACTCAATAGTTCTTCCAAGGAACTTCATTATGCATGATAATTGAAAATGTTTTTCTTTCATTTTTAATACTAATTTTAAATTAAAAATAAAATATTAATTAATTTATAAAATCCATTTAACTATATAAAATTAAGAAAGTTTAATGTAGTTTTAATAATATTTTTAAAATAATTTTTGTATTGCAAATCATTTATAAATATTATGTTCATATGAGTATCAATATAAGGCTGATACAAGCTCTTGCAAGTACTTATTAGAGACTAATATATTCTTCTTGTGAGCAAACACTCTAGAAATCACCTATAGCAAACCAAGAGTCACTACTTAGAAATCTATTTTATATAGAAACCACAATTACATTAGAAGCCAACTATGGAAGACAAAGAGCCACAGGATTCCACATTAGATGTCCCTATGGGAATTTGAAATTTTGTCTCCATAATGAGAACCTAGTGCTTTCACCAATTAAGTTCAACCCCTTGAATATATTTTAAAAATATTTTTGAATTTAGTTTTACATAATGATGACATTTTTTAATATTCTTTAGACTTAATAATTTGTAAAACTTATTATAATTTAATAAAATAAAATAAATTGTTTTTATTTTAACCTTATAATATAGATTATACATATCCATCAAAGATATGATGTTTTCACTATCTATGATAGTAATTATGAGTGCTTTTGGATATAACTATGTGGTAGTTTATCATCAACATTTTCCACTCCACTTTTCCAACTCCCCTCTTTTTAAAGAGCTTGGTCTACAATCTAACCAAATTTTTATCCTCGTCTTAATGATGGATCACAAAGTGCAATCCAAAATGTTGATGATAAAAATTACCACACAATTACATCAAGAAGCACTCACAATTACTATACATATCCATCCAAACCTACTTATAAAGTAGTATAGATATCTTAAATACATCTATCTAGAAAATGTCGAGAGATATCAATATAATATATTAATTATTCATTTATATATAAAATATTTTTGTTAATATAAATATTAATTATTATATTATATTAAATACTTATAATTAAATTCGTATAATTATTAATAATTAATATATAAATAGAGTTTTGGGACAAAGGGTATAAATTGTAGAAGGGAATGATAATTTTTTAACTGTAGAAAGAGTGGGAATTCGAGAGCAACTAATCTATGCAAAGTGGATGCAATAGTCCTAACACTACGAATGATGAGGAAGGTGAGGCCAATGGTGATGAGTAAACATGTGGGCCTATGTGAAACTTAAAAGAGAAGTTGAGTGAACTAAAGCAATAGGTCAAGATTCAGAGTGGCTTTCATGGAAAGACTCTCCCTAACCAAAACATTGGGAAAATGAATATGGCCTTCAGATCAAAGGGAATGATAGAAATCATGGGTAGGTTGCTTAAAGGTAAGGTTTCTGACAAAATGGTTTGGTCTTGTTCGTTGGAACTAATTATGGACAAAGAACCTCCAAATTAGGGTCCCAAATTCTATGGTTGATATATCTTCCACAAGATTCAAAAACACTCTTATAGGGAAGTTTCTAGGCTATAGGCCTAACATTGATATTGTTACAAGCTAGGATCAAAGAAAATTGAACATGAAAGGTAAGGTTGAGATCCATACAATGATTAGAGGTTTTTTCTTGTTCTCCTTTCCAAATCATGTGGATTGTCTTCGAACCATTTTGGTTAGACCTTGGTTTTGGGGAAGAATAGTTTTATTCTTAAGAAAATGGAAACTATATTTTGATCTTGAGAAGGAGAATATAAACATAATTCTTATTTTGGTTAGGCTTCCAAGCCTGCTATTATATATTGGGAGGATGAATTCATGATGGGAATATCAAAAATAGTTGGATATCTTATATCTTGTGATGTTGTTCTAAATCTAGGAAGCACCTAGTTTATGCAATATTATGTGTAAATGCTAATGTTGATAAGGAACTACCTTCATCAATATATTTGTTCTCAAACTATGGAAATTGGGTTCAAAGGATAGAATATGAGAATTTATCTTTTGTTTGTATAAATTTCCACAAAATAGGCCACTTTACTAGATATTTCTTAGCCAAAAAGAGGGCCCTGGTGATATGGATAAAAAAGGAAAAGAACAAACAAACTATGGTATATGAAGGTAAGGAAAAGGTTGAGAAGGATTCGATGAAGGATGATATAAAATCTAAGATAATAAAGATAGATGTGTATAGATCATTCCCTAGGGATTGGGAGATACAAATCTAACAAAGAATAATCTACTGCAGGTGGCAAGTTGTTCATCAAAAGGTGTAGCCATGCCATGGTCTAGAGATGGTGAGAAAGAGAGGAATTATGTTCAAGCTCTAGCAACCCAAAGTAGGGAGAATGATTAAGTAAGAGATGGTTGGAATGTTAGTAGGAAAGGGATAGGATCTAGAGGAGAAATGGTGGGATCAACCCTAGAAGAAGGAGATATTAATCCAAAAGGGAAGGATTAGTCTTTTGATAGTACTAATACCCCAAGCAATATAATAATAAAAAATGAGGAATCAAGACCGAGAGCTAGAAAACCAAGGGAAGTACATAATGATAAGGATTTGGATGAAGAAGGAATCATCCCTTACTCTTTGGACCAATCAATGAAGTTTCATGCAACCTCCCCTCTCTCAAATTTGAAGCAAGATATAGTTTAGTCTTTAATATGTACAACTAGAATTAATATGAAAACAACAAACTTAGGGGTGGAAACTAAGAGATGGAGACCAAATATGAATGAAATACAAAAGAAGACAACAAAAGATGTTGCTAATGAAAGTCAGAGTACTTTGGGGCTTAGTGGTTCCAAACCACCTACTAAGAATTATAAATGAAGGTCTTATCTTGGAATATAAGAGGGTCGAGTGGTTTGAACAAGAAGAAAATAGGTAGGAATTTTAGGAAGAATTAGAATCCTTATTTCCTTCTTCTTAAAGAAGTAAAAATGTTGGTAAATAGTTTTGATAAAGTAAAAAGTAAATTTTGGGATAAATCTTATTTTCTTGGGTTTAGTTATTTAGGCACTTCTAGTGGGCTAGTGACTCTCTAGGATCCTCAAATTAATGAAGGTGAAGTTTTAGTTATGAATAACCATCATTTAGTTATCGTGTTCTCTAATAAATAGGATAAATCCTTATGGATCTTAGCAAATGTTTATGCTTCAAATTCAAGCTTTAGTATAAGAACCCTATGAAAATATTTAATTGGATTTAGGAAATCTTGTAAATATTTTAAATAGATAACTGATATAGTTTTCAACATACCTCTATCCCCTTTAGGAAAGAAATGAGCTATCTAGGAGTTCACTGACAACATGTAAGACTTAATGAGTCTTTCCTTAGAATGTGTTTTAATGGATGTAGAACAGAGAGGCTTTAGATTTACATGGATGAATAGAAGAATGGGGACAATCTTATATAGGTTAAACTTGACAAATTCCTTGTATCAACTAATTGGTATCTTGTCCAAAATTGTTGTCTCTCATCTTTACCCAAAATTGGATTTGACCACAATCCACTTTTGCTATGTCTCAAGCTTGATATGAAAATAGTGAGGAGCCCCTTTATATTTGGGAATATGTGGATACTCCACCCAAGCCTAAAGTATAGAATAAAGGAATGGTGGAAGATAGATGTTAAAGGTTCGGCCATGTACAAGGTTACCAAAAATCTCAAATATAAAGGCTAATCTCGAAAAGTTGAACGAAACCTTTGGAAATATATTCATTCAAAAGAAGGAAATCAAGGGGGGCCTAGAGAATGTAGTTAAAGAGGTATAAATCAATGATATGAACCAAAATCTATATAATAAAGAAAAGGTCCTTAGTAATTATCACTCATTACTTGCTAAGAAAGAAGTATTATGGATACAAAACCCAAAGCACTCTTTTTAAAAATAGGAGAGAGGAACATGAAATATTTCCACATAACTACTCTCAAACACATCATTGCTAATAAAATTAAGGAGATTTCTAAAGATGATGGAACAATATCTAGTGATGATAAGATAACTAGAGAAGAAGCTATTTGGCTCTTCAAAAACCTTCCTTTAGGAAAGAGTGAAGCTAATCAAGAACTAGAGAGACATTTAAAATACTATACCCTTGATGAGTTGACTAGTCCTATGTCTGATGAAGAGGTTAAGAATGTTGTGTTATCTTTTGATGGAGGCAAAGATTTGGGTCATAGTGGCTTCCCTCATGCATTTTTTCAACATTTCTAGGAGATTGTTCAAAGGGAAGTGATTGTTGCTACTTAAAATTTTTGGCCTCCTAAGATTTTAAGAGAAATTAATAATACCCTTTTGATTCTAGCTCCAAAAAAAACAAGGGGCTAAGGACTTCAAGGACATTTTACCAATTATTCTTTGTAGTACTCTTTATAAAATCTTCACTAAAGCCTTGGCTTTGAAAATAAAAATGATTTTACCTTCAATCATCTTAGATCAACAGAGTGGATTTGTTCAAGGTAGGAAAATTATTGATATTATTTATATAGTGCATGAATTTATTCCCTCAATAGATAAAAGTAATAAGGTTGGTATGATCCTCAAGCTAGACATGAACAAGGCTTATGACAGAGCCTTTTGGATCTATAATTCCCCACTTGAGTTGTCTCTTTCCTCATCTTGGTGATGTAAAACCTTAGGCATATGTGCCTCATTTTGTTGCTCATTTTTTTTAGTTCTAATAATAATATCATACTTTTCAATGATGTTCTTTGTATTACCATTGAGGTGTATGGATCATGTACTTTGGATTCCCATGTGTGGAATTTTCTATGTTTGAACTCTGTAGTGTTTTCAACTTCACTATTATTCACTATGATATGGGTTATGATTATATTAATCAAGTTTAGCATTATGATTAGTTAGTATTCATACATGCATATATAAAATATTCTAGTGTTAGATGATTTTTAGTTAGATGTAGATATTGATATCATCTTTTGGATAGTGGCTCATTGGTTTCTATATATTATGCTTTAGCTATTTTGTGTTGTGAAAATACACCTAGTGTTTTAATTTATTTTGAAAGCACAAGTTTACCCAATGGTGATTTAATTGGAGACAACCATCTTGGGTAAGAAATTTGTGTTCTTAAAAAAATAAATAAATATTAATTATGAAAAATACAGAGCGATAGGCGCGAAAAAGAGTAGAGTAGAGAGCGCGAAACTAAATTAGATTTAAAAATTGCAGAAAATAAAAAAGTAGGAAATTTTGCAGCCTCAGATGGTTCTTCGAAGGTAGGTCAAAACTCGGAGGAGTGGGCAGAGCAAGCAGAAGCATAAATACCTCTAAAAAAACTCCAAGAAAGAGTGGTAGCAGAACCGTGGAGAAATCATGGAAGGAATCAAAGAAGAAATTGTCCAAATGATAGACCAAAGAATTACAACTCCTTTCGAAGGCAGAAAAGGCAGAATAATCAAAACTGGAGAAAGGATCAAGCTCGATCTCATTGGAGAAAAGGAAATCATGGAAAGGAAGGTATTGGTAAATTCGCTAATATGGCAAGGGAAGCTAGGGTTCTAGAAGGAAATAAGAAAACTATGGTCCTAGGAGCCAAGATCCTAGAACCATCAATTTTGCGACTAAAAAATTTAGGGCTCATTGGAAAATGGTTTGGAGCTAATTTGGATTGGGAAGAACTCAAGATTTGGTGGCAACAGAAATGGGGAAAAGAGTTGTCGGTGAAACCCCTATCGAATAATTTCTTCATCATTATATGCCCTTTGAGAGAAATTAGGTCAGAGATTTTGGAAGGAATTTGGCTAATGGAAGGGTTTGGATTTTATATCTGTGAATGGCAAATTGGTTTTGATCCCATCAAGCATAAATTGAAATATGTTCAAGATTGGTATACGTTGCCCAATCTTGCTTTCAAATTTTGGGATCAATCTATTTTGGAAAACATAGGCAATCATCTTGGGAGATTCGTCTATGCAGAAGAATGGCATGATCAGAAGGAAGGATCTTATGTGTAGATTTGTGTTGAAAATAATCCAGAAGATGCTCAATGGAGGGAGATTGAAATTTTTACGGATTGGGGAATTCTATATTAGCCTTTAATCCTAGACCCGAAACCCCAAGGAAGATGGATAGGAATGCTTGGTTGGAGATCTTGGGGTTGCTCACAAGTCAAGGGAAAAGAAATATTAGCAGAAGAAAATATCAGAATTCATGAAGAAGTGGATCATGGAAAAATCCTTAAGTAGGGATCGAAAAAAATAAAGGAGGATAGTATGAAGGAAGAGTCTCAAAATCCTCAGATCTCACCCTTGGATCAACCAAGGGAGCAGGAAGGAGAGCTTAATTTGGTCACAGAGACGTCAGCTGAGCCAAAGAAAGAAGTTCCTATTCCATCAAGGCAGGAAGAGGAGGCAACCATGGAGTAGAATTTAAATAACAAAATTTCAGAGACTATAGCAGCAATCAGACCAAACATGCTCATGGAGGATTTTGACTCCTTAATAGAGGTTGGGAGTGAGTTAGTAGAGATTGCGAAAGCAGAAAAGGTAGGTATTCTCATGGCAGATGAGGAAGAGGAGCACGAAGAGTGGATGAAGGAAGCAGAAAAGGAATTAGGCCTTCAAGGCAGGGAGGAGGAATTAACTTCCGCCTTTGTGATTCTAGAGAAAACATGATTGGTGCCCTTGAACTCTGAGCAATTGGGTCTAGGCCTAAAAGAGGCCTCTAGATCCTCTCTAGACTGTGGGGAGCATAGGTCTAGGGGATGTATATCGAACAAGGAGAAGCTTAAATGGGATGGTGAAGCCAGTGGATAGCTGAAGCTGTATGACTTATTGAAAGTAGGGAAGGGAGGCCCCCTTCCTGAAGAACAATGAAAATTGTATCTTGGAATGTTAGGGGCATGAATGCCCCTAACAAGAAATGTCTACTTAGGCATTTTTTAAGTACTCAGCAACTAGATATTTGTTTACTACAAGAAACCAAGTTGGAGGAGAAGGAAAACCAAAACTTAGCTAAAAGCTTTAAACAGTGGAAAACGCTAAGTGTCAATGCAACTGGCCCGTCAGGAGGAATATTGACTCTATGGAGACCCCAAGAAGTTCTGATTGAAGATTTTGCCTCAAGTAAGGGTTGGATTGCTTCTAAGGTAAGAAGTTTAGCCTCACATTTAAGTTTTTTATTAATAAATGTATATGGTCCAAATTCTTATTTGCAGAAAAGAGAGCTCTGGGCTGGATTGTATCCCATCCTAGAAAGTAACCCTTTGGATTTTATTATTTTGGGTGGAGATTTTAATGCCATATCAGGGCCGAGGATAAGTTGGGTGGGAATGGAAGAAAATAACAATCCCAGGTGGATTTTGAGAGATTTGTGGAACAGAATGAGTTGATAGATATTCAATTGGGCAATGGGAGTTTCACTTGGACAAATAGAAGAGCTGACTTTTGTAACATTGCTGAAACGTTGGACAGGTTTTTGTTTAAAGGAGACCTTAGCAAGTTTTGCTTCAGTCTAGAAAGCAAAATTATGGCTCATTCAGGATCAGATCATTATCCAATTTTATTAGAAGTTTTGGGAGAAAGAAGGATGATTAGATGTCCCTTTAAATTCAAAAATATTTGGTTTAAGGACCCCTCCTTCATGGACCTGGTTAAGGAATGGTGGAACAACTGCAATCTAGGAGGGGTGGGATTATTCAATATCACAACTAAACTAAAACTGATTAAAGCCAATATGAGACAGTGGAATAAAGATCATTTCAAGAACATCTTTGAATCTAAGAGGCAAATAGAGGAGGACATCCAAATCCTCAACAATAAAATCATAAGAGAAGGAATGTACAACTCCTCATATATTCAGGAGAAAGTTTTGATGGGAAAACTGGAAGACATTCTAGCAAAAGAATAAATTTTTTGGCGTCAGAAGTCTCGGGAGCTTTGGCTTAGAGAGGGCAACAGGAACACGAAGTTTTTTCATAATTCCACTAAAGTAAGGAGGAATATCAATAGGATTACAACTATAAAGGATAGAGAAGGCCAGTTAATAGAAGATATAACAGAAATCAACAAAGCAGTAGTGGCCTATTTTCAGAACCTACTTAATGAGGAAGAAGGGTTAGCCTTGATGGCTCAACAAAAATTCTTAGAGAATATTCCAAAGTTGGTTTCAGAAGAGAAAAATCAGATGTTGAATGGTAAATTTTTAGAGGTAGAAATTAAGGAAGCATTGGCACAACTAGCTCCAGACAAGGCCCCCGGGC
Source organism: Cunninghamia lanceolata (assembly GCA_027924645.1). Taxonomy (NCBI): domain Eukaryota; kingdom Viridiplantae; phylum Streptophyta; class Pinopsida; order Cupressales; family Cupressaceae; genus Cunninghamia; species Cunninghamia lanceolata. The sequence continues at coordinate 113,534 of BSBN01000886.1, forward strand.
CAGATGGATATCCAGCTGCCTTCTTTCAAAAATGTTGGGACATTGTGGGAAAAGAATTGATCAAAGATTTTGAAGACTCTAGAAGATCAGACAAGATCCTCAAGGAGATGAATAATACTTTCATAGCTTTGATCCCCAAAAAAGAGAAGCCAGAATCTTTTGAAGAGTACAAACCAATCTCCATTTGTAATACAATTTACAAAATACTTTCAAAAGCAGTGACCAACAGAATTAAAAAGATACTTCCAGACATTATTGCAGAAAAGCAGACGAGTTTTGTTCTAGGAAGGTCGATTTTGGATGGGGTTATAATAGCTCAGGAGGCTATTCATTCAATACAAAGGAATAAACATCCTTTCATGTTAATCAAATTGGACATTCGAAAGGCGTATGATAAAGTGAATTGGAGATTCCTTTTCAAAGTTCTAGAAGCCTTTGGTTTCAGTAAACCCTAGCTAAACTGGATCTTTGAGTGGGTTTCAAGTCCAAAATTCTCAATCCTTGTCAATAGTTCACCAAAAGGTTTTTTCAATGTTTCCAGAGGGCTCAGGCAAGGTGACCCGCTTTCCCCATTTTTGTTTATTATAATGGCAGAAGCTTTGGGGAGATCTATGGCTAAGGCTTGCATAAAGGGCCAAATTTTAGGAATTCAAATTACTAGAGCTATGCCAAGATTTTCTCATCAGCAATTTGTGGATGATACTCTTTTATTTGGGCATGTAGTTGAAGGGAAGGAAAAAAAAACCAGAGAAATTTTGGATCTCTATTCAAAAGCAGGGCAAGAAGTAAGCAAAGATAAATCAAAGGTTTTCTTTTTCAATTCCTTTCCAGTTAGGGAAGAAAGAATTATGAGAATATTAAATTTCAAGAAAGGTTCTCTGCCATGTAAATATCTTCGACTACCACTGGTAAAAGGGATTCACCTTGGAAATATGTGGGATACCTTGCTCAAAAGGGTGAAAGCCAAACTGGAGTCATTGAAAAGTAAATGGTTGTCTTGGGCAAGGAGATTAACTCTGATTAAATCAATTCTTTCTACCATCCCCACATATACGATGTCTTGTTTGCCTTTAGACAGTAAGGCCAACAAAGATCTCACATAGAAAATAAGGAAGTTTGTTTGGCAAGGTTCTTCAGATCAATTCAAGTACCCCCTCGTCAAGTGGAATCAAGTTTATGACCGGAAAGAAAGAGATGGGGTGGGTGTTAAATATCTCCTTCTGCAAAATAAGGCGTTTGGCACTAAACTAGCATGGTTGATTTATGCCCAACCAGAACTGAAATGGGTCAGACTTCTTAAAGCAAAATACTTGGATGAGGAGGATAACAGTATATTCACTTCAAGAGATTTACCGGATGGATCTAGGATATGGAATTTCAATAAAAGTTGTAGAAGTTTAATCAGTAATCATCTCTCTTAGGAAATCAGGAGTGGCAGAGATGCGAAGTTTTGGGAAGATTCTTGGGAAGGATTTCCAACTTTAGAAGGAAAAGAAGAATTAGCTCCAGTTCTAAGGATAACAAAGCAGCTATGGGGTGATAGAATAAGGGACTATCTCACTCTTCAGACAGATGAAGCCTCGGCCTATCCTAAATAGAAAAGTGTTAGAAACCTAGGCCTTAGCATCAGAGAAGTAGAAGTCTTCAAAGAAGCTATGGTGAATCATATGATTTGTTTCAGGGAAGGAAGGGATGTTCTTAGATAGTGTGCTTCTCCTTCCGGTCAGTATACAGTCAAAGATGGTTATAAGATGGTCAAAGGAGCAGATGTGGTGTATGACAAGATTCCCATAAAGCTACATTGGAACAAACAATGTCTACCCAAAGCAGGGGTCTTTACTTGGTTGGATGTTCAAGGAAGAGCACTCACAGCTGATAATCTTAGAAGATTGGGTTTTGAAGGCCCCTCTAGGTGTATCCTATGTAAAGAAGTAGAGGCAGATGGCAATCATTTATTTCTTCAATGCCCCTTTGTCTCAAGAGGCTGGTATTGGTTGATGAATAAGTTAGGATGGTCTTCTACCCCCTCTTGGACCCTTTTGGAATGGCTTTCAGCTTGGCCGATTTTAAACCAAAAAGCTATGTTTGGAGGATTATGGATCGCAGGCCCTTCTATTTTAGTTTGGGAAATGTGGAAGGAACGCAACAGAAGAACTTTTCAGGAGAAATAAATGCCAATCCTTTCCCTGCTCAGTAAAATAGAGACAAGTATAGTAGAAACAATGAGTTCCAGGTTATCAGTTCGAGGGCAAGCGCACCAAGTCTTCATAGAATGGGATGCAGAAATGATAAAAAGATGGATTAGTCTCAAACCTATCCAGATTACCTTTCCAGGAGGACAAGCAACATTGGAGGCTAGGAAGAACATTGTTTGGACCCCTCCGGCAGAAGGTTGATTCAAATTAAAATTTGATGGGGCTTCAAAAGGAAACTTGGGACCCTCGGGAGCAGGTTGTATAGTTTGAAACTTTAAAGGGGAAGTGTTGGGAAAACTAGCAGCTCCTCTTCTCCCAGGAACTAATAATGAGGCAGAAATTCAGGCTCTCATACTAGGACTCAGCCTCTGTAAAGAAATTCAAATAAAAAATTTAGCAATTGAAGGTGACTCCCTGTTGGTAATCAATGGGTTAAGATCAAGAAAGCTTATTAATTGGAGACTCCAAGCTAAATTAGAGATGGCTTTAAAGTTGATAGAAGATTTTGACAGGGTTACTTTAAATCATATTCTTAGAGAAGGAAACATAGAGGCAGAGAACTTGTCTAATTTAGGTGCTAATGGGGTGGCAATTAAACAAATTTTATGTCCCAACGACAGAGGAATAACTTAATCAAACTTTAGTCAAGTCATTCATTTTCATAGTGGGCGGATGGGAGGGAGCCTTGCCACCTCACCAATACAGGTGGCAAGGCTAGGGCACGTAGGCTTCGATGGGATTTTCGAGCGATAGTTAAATGATTATGACAGCGGGATATTTGTTGGCATAAAGCTGGCTCTATGAATTCGAGAAACTTCCATCGCCTATTAAAGAAGACTCCAAGGCTTTAACAAATTCCTTTTCATCCCCCGCCAGTCTAAATGCCCTATAGGTTTTCAATGATATTTTCAGCGGAAGCTATCCACTGTGGGTGAATAGAAACCCCAGTCAGGCTGGTAAGTAGCAAGAGACAGATGGCTTTTCTCAGACCAGTGACTTCTCTCCGTCTTCAGCGTATGCTTCATCGATTAGATGAGCTAATGGTGGGTTATATAAGGATGATTGTTGGCAGGAAATTCGTTTAGAATGCAGAGAGGTATCGTGTCTACACTGACATTACTTCTAGAGTGCTGGCAATGTTACTGGAACTAGAGATTGATAAGGCAATGACAAAACAATTCATGAAGGGGCTCTTCTTTCCTGAGCATTTGGGGGAATTAGAGTTAACCTTAGAAGCAGCCAACTTGGGCATTGGAATTCCCAGACTGAGAGACATGGACTCATTGAGTGATCCTGACATAATAGTGAAGCTATATCCGTTTATTCTCGACCTCAAAGGTCCAGACCTGATGATGGCTAAGGAGATGGCTATGGTTGCAGTCAATTTCATCAAAAGGGTTTTAGGGATGGTTGTAGAAGAAGGCTTTGAATGGGTGGCAGATTTCAATTTATAACTGATCAACTTCGACAAGGAGTAAGTTTCATGGGTGATGCTTCTTGTGTTTTGGTTTTTTCCGTTTTGATTCTGGCTTCATTTTTAGATAGCAAAAGCCAACTAAAGAAGGATATACAATACAGACCCTTCGTGGTCACGGATAGCAACAGTAAATTAGATGTATATAAAATAGACCCTGCGAGGTCTCTGAAAAATATAATGACCCTGTGCGGTCATAGTAGGGTGGTAGCCTATGGGCATAGAAATATCAGATAGCCATTTTGGCAACAAACAATGTAAAGTTTTTTGGGAACTTCAATATAGCCATATTATTACGCATCAAAAAAAAAAATTGTGTTCTTATTCCCATCACACTCAATCCTGAGCTATGAGATGTGTCTTGTGTGGCCCAGTGAGCCTAGATCCAAATCGATTGATTTTGGATTCCTGAGTCTTGTGAAAACTCATGAAACATGTTTGTGTATTTTACATAGGTTATTTGAATCCTAGGGTTAATCACATTTAATCATTTTTTGTAATGCTTTGAGTGCTTGCAAAATGACCTTATGCTAGTATTAAGTAAAGTTTATATTTTTTTGATGTCTCACAATGTGTTAAGAAATTGATTGAGTGAAAAGGAATTTGTATTAAATAAAAAATTGAAATATATTTATGTGAATATATTATCTATGTTTTTCTATTTTTTCCTAATTATGAAAAGAATTAAAATAGTTAAGCAATTATCAAAGGAAATGTTGCATTAGTGAAGACAATGCTTCATGGTATTAATTTAGCCATTTTCCTTCAAAAATAAATGCAAAAGTTCATTTTAATTAAAAATATCTATTTTGCACCCAATAAGGAGTAAGGTCCACGTTAGACAGACCAAGGTAGGTGATGGGGAGAAGGACAAAATGATGATTATTAGAAGTTTCATTGGGTGATGACATTCGGTGCTCGCGCCACTCAATGTGATGAGATGGGGGTATTTATGAAACATTAAGACAAGCAGAGGACCATGTTGTCCTTAATGCTATGCTTTGGTGTATTAGACAGGTGTTATTTTCCTTTTATATGTTGGTTGTTGTGTGTTGAGGTGGTTGGTGGAGATGGCTTCGGCAACAAGGAAGCGACAATTGGGAGGCAGAATAGTGGCTCTCCAATGAAATTAAAAGCTAGTCAGGAGGACAATGTAGTCAGAAATGTAAGCGCAGAGTGATGGGAAGTGAGGCAGTGGATGAATTCATGCATTTTGTGGATGCAAAAATTGAAAATCCCTGTTTGCGTAGGTGGATGGTGTGAATGTGGGGGGCGGCGAAAGAAGTTGATGGTTTACCTAAGACTAAACTAAGGGAGGGTATGGCGGGATATTTTTTAGACCCTAGATATACCAAGGGTTGATGGAGTGCCTTTGATGGTCCGCAGTCGCTTCTCTACACCATGATCATGGTGATGGTGGCTACCTCTTTCCTTATGCATGATGATTTTATTGAGGTGGATAACCATATTGATATGTATCATGACTGTTTGTTGGATCATTTGCACAGTATCAAGCGCAGGATGGCTAGTCTTCAGAATGCGGTGAAGGCTTTGGCAAAAGGGTTACAGGTGACTCTTCTGGCAGGCTCATTTACTGTGGATTCAAAGTGTTTTCTGGGAGTAGTGGTGGATTCGGGTGGCGAGGAACCTGATGTGGTGGTGTTGTCTAAAGATCAGGAGGATGATAAAGAATGTAAGCTTAATGTAGCAGGAAGGGGCATGTGTAATTTGCCCCTTCCCTTGTATTTTTATGTTTTCTGTTAAGACTTTGTAGACTGATATAGTATAGATATATAATAGAAACATAATATGAAGAAGGGTGATAATGCCTTAGTATACACAATTTTTTTATATCAATACAAGATACTAGTTATGCAGAGCTCGGCTCTGGTTTTTCTTTGATCCCTGGTCCATAACCAGGGTTATCTTAACAAAAAAAAATGTCTATTTTGAAAAGTGTATTTGCATTTAAAAGAAATAAAAAGAGCTCATTTGAAAGGCATGTTATTTTACTTGTCATTTTTCTTGCATTTTCTCTCCTTTTCTTTCTTGGAGCTTGAAAACATCATTGGAAGGGGTTTGGTATTTTGGATGTTTTCTTGGATGGGTGAATTGGAGTGAATAAACTATTGGTGTTGGTGGATTGAGTGGTGGAGTAGTGTCAAGAACCCTCTCCATTTTTAGTTTGCTTTGATTGAAGGTAAGTGTTCTTCAATTCCTTGTTTTGTGTTTAAATTGTTTATGCTTTGGCCATGCCCACCTTATGTGGATGCATATGGCATTCCATTTCTAGGATTGAATGTGTATGGAGGATTTTTTGTGTGAAACCCAAATAACCCAAGTTCTAAATTTTTGAAATTACCAATTTTTAATTAAATGAATCTTGCAAATGGAGGTTGAAACATTAATTTACTTGAGTGGTTATTTTCCCTTGCATGCTTGTCATTTCCTTCACATGTGTAGACTCGTCCTTATATGTCGAATGAGGTTTTGGTTCATGTAGTCAATGAGGTCCTTAGGGACTTCTTGGTTGGCCAATGATGATATTATACATGCTCAAGTACTTGGCCCAAGGCATTTTTAACAACACACAAAATGAGTAAAACATGTATTATCTTGGAAAGTTGCTCAGACTTGTCTACGCCTATCTCCTTGTGGTTTTGGGGTTTCATGCCCCAATTCTTGTCATTTGTGATGGAAAGATGTTGAGTGTTTATGGATATTGAAGGCTTGTAGGATGACCTTCATCATGTTTCAAGGTTAAATTTTAAGCCTCCAAGAAGCTTGTAAACATCTAGAAACCCTTGGCTTGCATGTGGGTCACCCAATTTACTAGGGGGTGACCCTGTTGCTAAAGGGGTGACTTGGGTGGGTCTCCCAATTTACTAGGGAAAACCTAGGATGCCTATGGGTGACCTCAACTAGCAATATGGTGACCCAATCCAAAAAGGGGTGACCCTTGGATAGCAGGTACTTCTAGTAATTCTTCCAAAGAATCCTAAAGGAGATTTATTCCTTAGGGTCTTCCTTTCCTGTCTAGCACCTAAGTTTGAATGGTACCTTGTGTACTTTGGGAGTTATTTCACTTTTTGTGTTGGTATTTGTGCCTAATGTTAGGATGACTAGCCTAGAGTGTGTCAAGTGAGACCTCAGGTTCCCCTATCATTCTAGCTTGTGAGTACATGATATTTGGATCAAATTTTAGTCCCACATCCTTATTTATATGTGTTTGTGTGGTTTTGAGCCTCTAGAGGGTTGAGGTAAGGGCATTATCTCATCTTGTTCTTGGATTGACGAGTGATGGAGATTATGGTCCGAGGCATGATCATTAAAGATAGGGAAATATCTACCTCCTTGCAATGTTGTCACAATGAATTTAACCCATGCTTGAGTAAGTCTTATGCTTGTATTTCCATTCTTAACACATCGATATTGTGTGCCTAGTTTGTCATGTTATGTCATGGAATCTTGTGCACGTAAGTGTGCAATGTGGCATGTTGATGTCACATTTTTATCATGAAAAAATTGTTCAGCTATTAATATCTTGGGTGAAAGCTTGGGGCATTACAAGATCTTCCTAGATAAACTACTTAAAAGTTTTGGTTTTCAACATAAAATATGTAGTCTAATTGTCTCATATATCTCCTCTCCCATGTTCTTGTTTATGATCAATGGATCCCCAGCTAGTTTTTTGGCAAGTGAAAGAGGCTTGAGGGAAGAAGACCTTTTATCACCTTACCTCTTTATTATCATGGTGGAGGCCTTAGGAAGGATATTTTTGGTAGCTTAATTCTATATGGAAGAATCAAATGTTTCAAACCTTCTTCTTCTATCAACCTATTGTATCATCAATAATTTGTGGACCACACAATAATATTGGGATCTAAGCTTCAATAAGAGATGCTATTCATACTAGAATTTTGCTAGTTAACTATGCTAAGTGTCTAGTAAATAAATCAACCTAGAAAAGAGTATTCTTTTCTTTCTCAATACCCCTCTTGTTAGGAAAAGAAGAATAGCTATAATCTTTCATTCTCAAGTCAAATATCTCCTTTCAGTCTATCTAGGAACTCCTCTTTTAAAAGGTAGAGTGTCGAAAGATTTGAAACTCCATTTTGAATATATTTTAAAGGAAACTTAAGGATTGGAAAGGTTTCTTGCTCAGTCAAGATAGAAAATTGTATTTTCTTAAAAGCTCCCTTTAGATCCTTCCTATCTATTTCATTTCTATTTTTACAATCCCTAGTAATGTGGTTGATAAGATTGAATAGATACAAAGGAGATTTCCTTGGATAGATGTAGAAGAGAAACAAAGAAGTGCATTCCAGCCTCCTAAGAAAGGTCTATGTTCCTAAAAATCAAGGTGGGTTTCGATTAAGAAGGTTGAGATTGTTGAACAAAGCTTTTCTAGCTAAAGTTGGTTGGAGATTATTGAGAGAAAATAATAAATGGTTTGATATTTTGAAAGTGAAATATTTGACTACTAATTAGGCTTATAGTTTCATTTAAAATGAGTTTTTCATATTGATTCTAATTTTTGGAATAATTTGATTAAGTGTAGAAATCTTTTATGGAAGAGGAATCAAGTGGAATGTAGGGGCTAGGAACAAAGTTCTCTTTTGGGATGATGCTTGGCTTCTCAATGATCCCTTGAGCTCTTCAAAACCATGAAACCTCCTTAGTTCACCCATCAAGAATATTATGGATGAAAGAGTGATTGAATATATTTAGTTAAGGAATTTAGCTAAAACCTAGAAACCTATCGATTGGATTTCTTCAACCTAGGAGTTTTTTCGTCATCTTTTTACATTTGAAGACCTTATTAAATGTTTTCATATATGCCAACTTAAAAGAGATGATGATATAGTGTAGGAAACTACTCTAGAATAAAACTACGATGTTAAATCAAGATATTCAGTTTTCCCTCAATCCACAACTGGATGGTTTTCCTTGGTCCCGGGTTTGGAATAAATGCCTTATGTTGAAAATTAACCTTTTATTTTGAACATGTTATAATAAAATTCTTACATGAGAAAATTTAATGAGAAGAAGTTTTTTGATCCACAATAGATATGCTCCTTGTGAAAGGGACTCTAAATGGGTCTTTCATCTTTTGTTGGATTGCCCCTTTGCTTGGAATATATTCAATTTTATCCCAAGTAAATTTGAGATTTATTGGGTTCAACCTAGACCTTTTTTGGGTTTCATTCTTCAATGGTCTCCTCCTTTCCTCAACTCCCAATTGATTTAATTCTTTGGAATTCTTCCTCTTGTTTGTTGGGGTCTTTGGTTAGAGACAAATTCAAGAATTTTCAAGGGTAAGAAACATAATCTTAGCAAAGTGGGGAGCTAAAAAAATTCATTTAATTCAAGAAATTTTCTTTATGATAAGGAGTAATAGCAATGGAAACAATGATAAATATTGGGGTTTGAGACTAGGATTGTTGCTAGCTGGGGTAGAAGTAAACTCAAGAATAGTGAAGGTAAACCACAAAGTAGAAAGAAATCTCATCAAATGGTCTAGTCTAGCTCCTAATTAGCTCAAGGCTAAACTTTGACAAAGCCTCTAAAGGAAATCTAAGAAATGTTGGGGGAGGAGGGGTAATAAGGGATAATAAAGGAGGGTTAGTTGTAGCTTATGCAGGTAATATTGGAGTTCAAACTAAACACTTCGTGGAAGCCAAAACTACTTTCTAGGGATCACAACTACCTAAAGAGTTGAAGATCTCTCATCTATCCATTTAGGGGGGACATGTAGAAAATTATCAAATGTCTTAAAAAAATAAACTTCCCCCATTTGGACCATAAAACACATTATAGAATATGTTGTTGAATCTATGAAGGCCTTTAGTTAAGTCACAACTTGCCATGTTTATAAAGAGGGAAAAAAGGTGGCTAAGATGTTTGCCAATATAGGTGTTTCAGGACCAAGTTTTGAAAAATGGTTTGAGGAGAACTCATTTCCTAGTGACATTAGTCTATGTTTAAGAGTTGAGGCTACAAAGTAACAATTTCTTTCTTGTTTGCTTATTTCTTATTTATGTTGGTGGTAAGTCGGTTCCTATATTTTCTCCACCATGTGTTGGCATGTGTGGAAGAAAATAGTGTTTAGGATTAATCTATAATCACTTACTCATTTTTAAGAAGTCATAGGATTACCTTAATTATGTTGATAGAAATTGGCACACTCCTAAGAATTTGAAATATCATAACACTAAGGACAATTGAGCTTTTTCTAATGTAATGGATCCCTTAGGTTTTTGTTGTAATTTCGAATTAAGTTGGAGTTAAGAACACAACATACTAAAATGGTTTATGATGGAGAGTGGAAGAATTAAGATAAGATTGGATCTATTGCACCAAGTTGTTGGGGAATTAAGGTGTCCTCAACCTTTGCAATTTCCTAGCATTTATATTTGATTATGTATTTATTTTTGCCTACTATTGTAATTATACATGTAATTTCTATTTTGTCACTTTGTGGGAGTTGGCACGATGATGTATCATCCTACATGGAAGGTGACTAGATGTATTTTTGTCCTCATATGAGGAGGTAGGCGTTCCATGTTGAGTTGGCATAGTTTTTCCATGTGTCAGCACCTTGTGTTCATTTGTCATGAGTTATGACAGATTCTATGATGCGTAAGTTATGATAGATCCCTATGACAAAATCTATGACATGTAAGAGCTAGAAATAGAGATTCTATGACACATGTGACAAGTGTCAAGAAGCATCTTTGCATGGAGAAAATAGGCGCCCAAGTTTGAATATGACAAGTTGTAAGAGAATCGTCTATTAATAGTCAATTATGATAGATTCTCTTACAGCTGTAAGTGTTGTCATATATGACAGATTTTATGATGGTGTAAGAACACATGTCATACCTATTTTGGGCGAATTTGGGGTGCCCAAGTATGGGGGTTGTAAGGGATGAAAGAGAATCTTTGACAAGTGTCTTTTGCATGCTTTAGGCCTGGAATTTGGGCCATGTGGATTTCGACGAGATTCTTTTGTGGCTTGCTCTAGAAGCTACCTCCATCCTTAATATTTCTCTATATATACAGGTGCTTGGAGTTAGAAATGGATGGTTCATTTGTAAGTACCGTTATGCTGCCAGTGTAACTCCAGTATTCGACATTTGTGTACTCCTGGAAGAACTTGCATTGCAAGTGTGTTGTAATCATCATTTAAGTTTACTCATTTGCTTTGGTACTTGGTCTACCAAGGGCTCTAACTAGGTGAAAGCCTTATTAATATTAGTTTTTCTCATCCTAAGTGCATAGCTTGCCACATATTAGAATCTTTCAAGCACCTTTCTTGGACTTGCCCTCATGCATAGGATTCTTAGAAGTGGATCCATAGCCTTTTCTCTCCCTTTCATCCAATTTTTTTCTTAGCAAACTACCTTATTTGGGGATATAGCTCCACAAGCTCACTATATTGCTAGAATCTACTATATTTTATATCTTTTATCTTGTTTTAGATTTGAAAAGATATAAATGGTGCTCTTTTTAATGTAAATGTCATTTATTGTTATTTTTATCTTACTAAGAAAGTTAAGTGTGCTCACCTTTTCTTATTTTTAGATCTACGCATAGGTAGAGAAAATTGCACTAGAACTCTTGCACTTGTAGGACCTCCTCAATCATTGAATAAGTGCTCCTTGTACCATGAGTAGAGGCCACCTAATGGAAACACTCAATGAACACTACCACTAGTTCCTTGCTAACAAATTTTCTTTTCACACCATCCATCTTGGTCCTAGGGGATTCACTTAGTAAACTCATCCTATATCACCTTCAATTGTGGAATCTTAAATAATACCCTTAATTTTCATTTTTACCTATATATCTTGTATTTTTTATACTCCATCCTAGTACAACATTCTTATTAAAATATTCCCTTTTTAACCATATATATCCTAGGTACTTATGTTTTGATGACATTTTTACCTAGTAAACTTATCCTATATCACCTTCAATCATGGAATCTTAAAATAATACCCTCAATTTTTATTTAAATTTACCTCTATATCTTGAATTTTTTATACTCCATTCCTATTAAAATAACCCCTTTTTACTAGGGTGGTTGGGTGGGCACCCAATCCAAGCATAATTGGATGGGTCGTTGCCATAAGGATTTATTATGGCCAACTTCTATGTAATAAACCTTCATGACGGCATTCATGATCCAGAGATATTTCCCTCCCTTGCTGAGTTCACAGACCTTCGAAGTGAGTTGTCGCACGCGTTACTCTTGCCAATCTTTCCAAGCAATAATTATAAGCATGGGTTAAATGAATGCATTCCCTCCTTGGTGCAGACAGAAAGCCTTCATCGTAGTTGTCGCCTTACTTCCAGTCCGAGCGGTCCTTGGCTGTTTTCATCGGTGGCAGTAGTGGATAGTCTGGAGAAGGGTTCAGGCTATATCGCTAAGATTTCGGTGCATGGGCTGATTAACTTGGGAATTTCGACCCCTATACAACTTGAGAGCTCAAATCGACAGATGGCATTTAAAGGCGCTGTTACTGATTTAAGGCTAAAACGCATCCTGCGAAGGCATGAAGGCCTTCTCCTCCCGACGGTTAAGATTATCTTGGGGGTGGATTTTCTGGCAGCAGACGAGTTTTATAGGGTGGAATCCCACATCCCCTCTCATTTCTTAGCTTCAATCCTGGACACAGGGGTGTCTATAGAGGCGGAGAAACTCATCATGACCAAACTGTTCAAGCCGGAAATCCTTCGGGGCCTCAATGCCATTCTTGAGGCGGTCATTCCGGGGGTAGGTATTCCCTGACCAAAAGACATTGCCACTCATACAGACCCTCTGGAGGTGACAAAGGTCCTGCCATTCATCCTCGACCTGAAAGGCATGGCGTTGGTAGAGCACCAGGATCGGGTCCTCTAGGCCTTCGATTTTCTATAGAGCATCCTGCAAGAGGATGTGGACTCCGGGGAAGGGGTTTGGGTGGACAGGTTGCATGCTATGGCTGTGGAGCTTGGTCTCTTCTGACTTTTCAAATGGTTTAAATCCTCAGTTCGGTGGGCCCTTTACTAGTAAGTTTGTCAATAATACAGTCATATTCAGAATAGTAAGCCTAATGGCTAATTTTGTAAAGTTCCAATAGGCTCTAGGAAAGGTTTCAGGGGTTTTTTGTCAGACTGGCTGTTGCAGGTAAACTGCATATAGGCACCTGCTTGTTCATACTTTCTCCTGATCAATACAATACTTATATTTACGAATTTAAAAAAAAAAAAAAACCCTTTTTACCATATATATCCTAGGTACTTATATTTTAATGTCATTTTTTACACTCCTATATTTTTTAACCCATCATATGTTCAATTAAACATTTTATTTATGCCACTATGACACCCAACTTCAAATGAAAAGTTTTGAATGAATTTTGATAGGAGATTATGAAAATCAAATTCATTAAAAATAGTTTCTAATATAACATTTTTATATTGAATTCTAAGGGAAAATATAATTGAAAATTTTAAGAGTAATTATTTGATATGAAGACATGGCCATTTTGGAACTCCTTCAATAGTTGGATCAAGAAAATAAATTAATACTTGTGTATAGGCAAACCACAAGAAAATATAGAAATACAATTGCTCATCCATCTCATATCTACCCATTAAAACTCAATAATTATTCTTAAGTATTATCATGTTACAATCTTTTAAATAAAGCATCTATTAACCTCTAAAAAAGATATTTTAAAATGGCAAGAAAAGGTAAAGATTTTTTCTTAACATTGCCAAGTGACTCACTAATTTTTTAATGTATGAAACTTTCCAGGTGGATTCTCACAAGAAAATTCCTTTCCCATTTAACTTAAATATATTATCCTAAAGGAGTGTATAGGTGAAATCTCTCATTTTGAATCAAGCTTGTATTTTCTCTATGGTGTACAAGCACCTTCCTCATTTCACCTACTTAGAATTCAACAAATATTTATGACACATAAATAGCACAACTAACTCCTTTTGTGTCCTAAAAGACTAAATTAAAATACTCACTCTACCCCTCATACCTAGCCATATATCTATCTATATTTTTTCTAATATTAAATACCTCATTATGAACTAATGCGCTATGATATTGCCTAAGTAGTGACACCTCCGAGATCTCGATGAAGGGGTTAGACTTTGTCTCCTTGAGGCAAGACTTTTGGCTAGACGCATGGAGATAATGAGGTGGGTATCATGACTTCACCACTAGGATAAGGAGTTTTGGTTTTGCTAGTTGTGCAAGACTCATAGGTTAGCTAGAAGGTCCCTGATCCTCTTTTTGAGGAGCCTTCCTAGTGGGTAGTTTCTTGATAGGATGTAGTTTTTTGATAGGATGATCCTCCTCCTCCCCTACTTTATGTCGTCACATCCATTTAGTAGTGATGTTTCTTAGTTTGAATATTAACCTTTAATTCTACATTTTGATCACATGTTTTGTTGGGTTGTGCATACAACCAACCACTTTTTATTATAAACCCTCTATTATATATTCTTAATATTTTTATAATTAATACATAATACTCATAGAAATGTTTCCAACAAAAATAAGCTATAGCTTTCATAAATCTTGTAAATTAATTTGATTTAAAAAATTTAAAACTAAAATGATATAAAATAACTAGATTAATTAATTAATTTTAAAAATTGATACTTTCATGCCAAACAAAAATTAAATTTAACAGCATCACGCTGATACCTACAAAACCCAAAACTATTAAATTGAAAAAAAAAGGGGGGGGCTTGCAGGTTAGGTGGAAACTTACCATCCCCAGAAGGACCAATCCGGAAAAGCAATATCATATGTATAACTGCTCCCACAGTAATGAAATAATGGCGGGGGCTGAGAATTGTTGAACTTATCCTTCCGAATAACAGGCTTATCATTGCAATTGAACATGAGGTCTAAATCAGGTACCATTCCTGGATACATCCTCAACAATTGAGCAAATCCCCAGATCGTAAACAAATCCCTCGTCTGAAAACAGTGATGGAAACTCTCAACAAACAATCTTCCATTAATAACAATAACTCTGAAGGACGCCTTGTCTTTAGCCTTCTCAACAGCTTCCAACGTTATTCCTGCCTTTTCCCACGGCTTCAGATCTTGCCGAATGAACTTAAAATAAAAGGGGCAACTTTCTGAGTTATTATCAGGGGAATGATGATTATTATTTGGGAATGTGAATTTAGGGAAATATGAGGATATTTGGGCGGCTTTGCAGGAGCAATCTATGCTTTGTTTGGCTTTGTTGATCTGCTGCCACAGTGTGGCGGATTCTTTGGTGTTGCCTGGGTTGAATTGTGGGTGGAACAGATTGCTTGCTGCAATTGAGTGCTCCTCCCATAGCTCGTCTGACTGCAAGATTCGTGCAATTTTAAGACATTAAAATTCCAAATTATTATAATTGACCCACAAAAGAATACTAAAGTAAACAGGGGTTACCCCCAAGACTTTAAGTAACAAAATTCTATATAAATGTACATAGAGAACAAAACGATTACAGTTCAAGGTTGTATCAGATATACCTAGCACTTGCACCCATAGGAGGTTCAAGAAATACGCCGATAGGAACAACCGATTAGTTTAGAAAATTTCGCGGCGTGAATTTTTTTTACGGCGTGAGACAATTTTCCGAGCACTATAATGCTCACATATAAAAGCCTATCGGCTAATAAGTAAGAAAAATGAAATTAAGTAAGCTATAATTTTTTTTTTAAAGGTGAAACTTCTTTTCTTGGCCAAGAGAATCATTTGCCCACAGGAAACACAAATTAATATGGGGTATAGTGTAGCTGCAAGTTTCATAATTTGGGTTTCCATGGTATTGTGTTTGAATTTCTTTGAAACAGGGACCGTCTGCTGTTTGTGGCCTAACTACCTGTTACAATGGGACAAACTAACTTAGGGCATGTCCCCATGCTGCTTAGAACTAATTTAGGGCATGTCCCCATGCTGCTGCTTAGTTTATTTTGGTTAGCAGCCACTGGTTAATTTTTTAGGAGATATCTGTGGAGTTAGTAATCCCATGAATATTTTTTTTTTTTTCTGAGATCTTAAACAGTTATTTTAATTTGTAGTTTTTATTATATAAAAAATAAAAATAAATAGAAGAAAATTAAGGAAAAAGAAGGGAAGGAAATATATGCAGCCACATGCTTATTTTCAGCGCCCTTTTTATTTGCAATTCCTAAATAGTAGCCAACTGTTCAAATTTAAGCAGAAAAATAGATTAAGCAGCGGCATGGGGACATGGGATTAGACTACCTATCTCTCATAGAAAAACAGTTCCTATGGGTTATATATAGACTTAGGAAGGGGTCTCATGGAGCAGTTAGAGGATCTATTTTTGTGGAACAAGGAGATCTCTTTTTGTGGAACAAGGGGTCCCGTGAAACCCCAAAGGCTGAAACTTTCCTCCACCAGTTTAGGGAAAATTTTTTATTTGATGATTTTTGATCTAGTTCCCAATTAGCATTAAACTAAAAACCTTAATGAGACCACCCCAGCGTCCATAAATTTCAAAGCTTAAAGTTTTAAGCCAACCTACAACTACAAAATTCATAGGACTGCTTGTTTTAAAATGCTCCAAAAAAATTTCAGCAACACCACTGAGATAATTTAGGAACCCCTCCATGGGACCCCTTCCTTACTCTTCATATACAATTCTTGGTGTATCTTTGTATTTTAATCTGATAAAATTCTTCTATTTTCTAAGTTCTTAATGTCTATCATATTGAACAGGTATTTTAGTTTTGAAAGATTTATTAAAGTAATTT
>BSBN01000886.1:5077500-5253747 GCA_027924645.1 Cunninghamia lanceolata
TAGGTTCCTTATAACCCTTGATGATGAATGCAAAATTAATGACATTGTTGGCAAGAGACATTGTGTGGCTTCATGAGTGTTGTCATTGATGGCAACAAAGTCCATCCCACACATCCGCAAGACATGGTGTGTCTATACCGGAAGGTAGATTGAAGAGTATTTTGGTCTGGTGACCAAGAATAGAGCATGCAGCAAGGTCTGACAATCAGGTCCAGATCTCTCAGAGGAAGTATCTTAGTAAAGTGTGGACTTGGGGAAGTCAAGAGGAGTACCATGACTAATATATTCTAGTGATTGAGCCTCCGGTGATGAAAGACTGAAGAGATATGAGCACCTAAGTATTGGGTTCCTGTTTGACAGAGTAGACTGGGGAAGAACTGATCGGCAGAGCATCAGACCTTAATTCGGATGAGATATTGATGATGATCAAGTTTCTTGAGGTATCATTCATGATTGGCCGACATGATTGATGACTTCTATAACTATCTTTTTGACACGCATCACTTAGTAAGCATGGATTCAACCGACAGACCAGAGTTTGGAAATATCTTGAGTTTTCTGGATGCTGACTAGAAAGATGATTGAAATCAATGATGCGGATATATATACCAAATTGATTTCAGTATGAAGGTGTGTGTGGTGTATTGTGAAGTGTGAAAAAGGCAGAGAGCAAAGTGGAAGTAGTAATACAGGTCTAGTATGTGACAGGATAGCAGCACCAAAGAAGAGGAAGAATGAAGTGCAGTAGATCAGTGTATTAAGCCTAACCAAAATTGAACCTCAGCATATGTGGATTCTTCTCATCAATTCAAGTATCTTGTTACTTTCTTTGTACCTTGTAGATAGTGAGTCTCTTGTAGGCAGTGAGCCTCTTGTGAGCAATGTGCTCGGGCAGTGAGCCCTAATTGGCAAGTGCCATTTTGTAATTCTATTCTTTTAACAAAGAATACAATCTTGGGTTAGTCACCCCATGGTTTTTCCCTTAACAAGGTTTTCCACGTCAAAATTATTTTGTTATGTGTATTGATTTTGTTTCTGCTTTCATGGTTATGGATGCTTACTTGTTTTGATGTTGCACTAGTTATTAAAGAAGAACAAAAAGTTAAATGAATTAAGATAATTGATTCACCCCCCCTCTCAGTTATCAACAATTGGTATCAGAGCTAAGTTCCTCCAAATAGAGCCTAACAGCTTGAGGAAGATCTGGGAATTCCAATGGATATGTATGGTATGAAGGAACAACTTTAGTCTGCCCTTGATGACCTTGAGCAATCTCACTCTGAAGTCAATAACTTGAGGGAAAGACTCAAACAAGCTGATGATTTCATAAATGAACTAAAGGAGAAACTAAGTATCTCTATGAAAAAGAGAAAGGAACTTCTTCAGCAATTAGCAAATCAAAGTGAAGCCAATGATACTAATGAAGATCTGAATGAGAAGAACAAATTATGTGAGAAGCTATCAAAAGAGGTCATTATGGTAAGACATGAAATGGAATCAAGCGTTATGAAATTCACCCAAGAAATTGAAGAGAAAAGAAAGACTAAAGATAATCTAAAACAATCTCTCAAGGAGAAGTCAGAAGACTGCCAAAAATGGATAGAATAAACAAGCATTTCGAATCTAATCTTGAAGAAGCTAGAGATAATGAAGAACAACTTGAGAATCAGATTGACACTCTAAAAATGGATATTGAAATAGCAAATGAATACAAAGAGAAATTCAAGATAAGCTCTGCTCAGCTTGAAGTTCTTCTTGAAAGCCAAAAGAGGGTAGATGACAAGCAAGGCTTGGGGTATGAGAAAGGTGAAAGCTCTGGATCCGGTCAGAAGAACTCTAGATCAGGAAATCCAAGGAACGAGCCTAGAAAACCTCCGGTAAGGCAACCAAATGCTTAAAGATATCCATCCTTCAATGGATACTGCCACAATTGCAATAACTTTGGTCATAAAGCAAATCAGTGTAGAAGAAGAATGAATCAGACCAATTCATCCTTCTCTAGATAGTGTTTTAATTGTAAAAGGTATGGTCACAAATCTCATGAGTGTAGAAATATGCAAATAAAAAATTCATTCAATGGTAGATGCTTTGCATGCAATAGAATGGGACATATGGCTAATCAATGTAGATCAAGAGGATATCAGTCAAATATGCAAAGAAATGTTGTTTGCTACAATTGCAATAGATCTGGTCATATTGCCAAATTCTGCAGAAGTAAGAATCAGGACAAAAAGGGTCTGGTGTTTCATAATCAAAACCAAGACAAAGGAAAAAGAAAAGTGAATGCAAATGAAATTCAAAGGGAGATGAATAAGATTTGGGTAAAGAGTAGTACAAAAAATGTTGAGGATGGATCCGCCCCAGAATCTGGTGCTGATATTCCTTCCAGAAACTAAATAGATGAGCTCTGGCTCAGGGGGAGTCACAAAAGAAAACAAGTTCCCCCAGCTAGTTAATTGGTGCCTGAAATTGGCACATGGAAAGTTGCGGATTAAAGGGTTCTCAGAGAAACATCTAAATAAGCCTTGGTAAAGATATGGAAGATCCGCAAGAAATTTAGAAGAGGTTAATCTTCCAAGAATGATCCGGTTTAACAGTCATCCTGTAAGAACAGGATTTTCACAGTTACATCCGGTATGATTCAAATTTGAGGTATCTTAATCTGCGGATAAATGGAATGATTGGAGAAAGGTAGATAGATTGCCAATATTCACCGAGAATAACTCTAAGTGCATCTCAGTGATCTGAAAAGATCTCTTAGGACAAGGAGAACAAAGCAACCGGAATAACTTAAGTTGTGCATTTATTACAATGTGAAATTAGGGTTTGGGCATAAATATAAGGGTTCTTTCATTCATCATTTGCACATTTGCATTCGAGAAGAAGAGAGAAGGAGCTCTGCAACTAAATTATCTCAAACCTCTCAAAGATCAACCACAAAAGTCAATTCATCCTACAATCCGATCCGGCTCATATTGGGGACCCTAGAAGCATAAAAGGTATTTTCCACTCTTGAAAAACTCTCTCTGAATCTTTGAAAGATGGCTACTTTGAATGTTGTGATGATCACTGAAAGGCCGTGCCCAAAATTTAGAAAACATCCCTACAAATCCCTAGAAGTTGATCCCCTAGGCGCCTTTTCAAGCATTCTGCACAGGGTTTTGCATGTAGAAGATGTTAGGGCATATATTCATTCAAACATTGAGGAATTTGGGGAATCCAAGCTAATGGATATCTATCACAATCAGTTAATAGATGTACAAGGCTATCCGGGACAAGCATTTTGGACATTGCATCCATTTCCCCTATTTTGCAGAAGATGAATGGGTCCGGTATGTTCTAAGTAGAATGCACGACAAATTTATGTGGTTGATGAGGCCATTCAAGATAACCAAGGATGCCATTAGGGTAGTTACCAGATTGCACTCATCCGGTGGGTTACCTACTCTCAAATTCGTCAAGAATCAAACAGTGAGTGAGGCAACAGGATCAAAATTTGACAAAAGAGCAATGACAATTAAAGATATCACTAATCCGGATATCAAGTTTGCATCCATGATAATTGGCTATAACATATATCACTCCAGCAGGGAGAATTCTATATCCAGAATTGCAATCTATGTTGCTTATCAGATGTTAAGGGAGAATGCAGATTATGATCTTTGTGAGCTTCTTCTAAGCCAACTGTTGGAAAACCTACAAAAGATCAAGAAGGACAAGAAGAACTCATTCAAGTATGGTGGGCTAATATTATGTTTGTTCTTTTACTTTATGAATGAGCTTCCCGGATCCAGTGGTTGGATATGGCAAAATGACAGACCAGTAGCCATACAAATCAGAGATTATTTGCATGGAATTGGTGATGCCAAGGCATAGAATTCCGCACTCTAGGGCTACTTCAAGAACTTTCAGAGTATGGTGCAAGCCAAAGAGAGAATTCCCCAATCTCTAGTTGAAAAGTATAACGATACAATATGCTTTAAGGTGGAAACTAATCAATGCTTAATAGAGGCAGTGGAGCCAAGGATAGTCTGGATCATACCAATGGGGTATGAAGTTGATGAGAAAATTTTGGAGCTGCATATTCAACACCTGCTGAGTCAGCCCAAGGACCTTGAGGCAGAAAGGTTTGGAACCTTTGAAGATTTGAGTGTAATGATTCATGTAGAGCTAAGACAACCGGAGATGAAAAGAAAAGTGAGAAAAGAAGTAGAGGATATTGCCAAAAGGTATGGCATTTCAAAAGAAGCACTTGATGCAAATAGAGAAAAACTAGAAAAGG
The DNA here is from genome assembly GCA_027924645.1 of Cunninghamia lanceolata. Lineage (NCBI taxonomy): Eukaryota > Viridiplantae > Streptophyta > Pinopsida > Cupressales > Cupressaceae > Cunninghamia > Cunninghamia lanceolata. Next base: position 5,081,783 of record BSBN01000886.1, read on the forward strand.
CATAGAAAGAGAAACAAGATACAGAAAAAGAAAGTGATCCGGTGCAAGCCCCTTCCCGGACCAGATCCTGCAAGAGCTCTACACCTGCTACCTCCAAGAGCCAAAAGGCATCAAATCTGGAAGCCCAGACATCAGGAAAGGGAGAGAAGAGAACAAAGAAAAAGGCAACAAGATCCTATACAAGTCAGAAGGATGATGAAGAAACTGAAACCGATGAGGAAATCAAGAAAATGAAGAAGAAGAAAACATCCGGTGAACCCTCTACCAGTCAAGGGAAGGAAGAAAAGGTAGAAGAATTTATTGAAAAGCCTACTCTCTGCATTGATGATATCATCAAATCAGTCACTGTGGATGGGAACCTGAAACCAATGACTAAATTTTATGATGATTTTAGTGAAGCTGATCAGAAGATCCTGCAAGAAGCTACAGTCAGGTATCTAAACATCTATAATAAAGCATTCATTGAAATTATATCTCTGATTCCCAAAAGTTTAGAAAAAGAAATTGAAATGAGAAAGAACAATGCCATGGCAAAAGACTTAGAAATCTGGGAGCAGATTGCTATCCAACTCTATCCTTCCATCACTCCTCAACAAAAGAACATGATCTTCAAGGATTGCAAGGATGAGTTCTGGAGAAAAGCCAAAATGAATAAGCTTATGCTTGGAGAGGCTGATCAAGTGGCCAAAGAAACAGAAGATATCCTCTAGAATGCTTTTAAAAGATTCAATCTTCCTATTATAGAGGACTTAGGTGATGATCCCTTTGCCATGGATGACAAAGGAGAATCTACTGAGACAGTTGTAGAAGAGACAAAGGAGACAAGTAAAGAGAAAGCTAAGGACTTAGATTCCTCTGCTCCAGAAGAAGAAGTTCATGGAGAAATAGACACCTCTCTTCTGGATCCCCCTACAGACTCTGGAATTGAAGGAAAAGAAAGAAAAGAAGAGAGCATCAATCAAGGAGAAGAAGTGAAGGGAAGAGAAGAAGGTCAAATAGAAAGGACCACAAGTGACATTGCTGAGGCTGCAGAAGGGAAGAAAACTCTATCTCTAGCAAGAGACACTGTAGAAGCAGTCAAAGACTTCTTGATAAAAGAAATGATGGAATTAGATGAACCGAAGCTACTTCAAGGGCCATTCAATTTTGATTCCCTCTCCCCGGTTCAAACAATGAAGATAGCATCCTTTACCCAAGCAAAGGCAAAAGAAAAACTCCTGAAGTCTCACATGGAAGACTGTGAGTTAATAGAAATTGCATCCAGTGTGTTGGAGAAGATCATGCCATCCTTTCAGAAGGATCTTTTGGCTTCTTCATCCGGTAATCTAAAATCTCTTGTTAATTTAGTTAGCACACATTTTGATTCTTTTGAAAAAGCAGCAGAAGAGAAAGTCCAAAAAGAATTTTTGGATAAGAGATTCTCTGAGATACAAGGATCTATAACCAATGATAGGAGAAATATGGATATTGGGATAAAGAGCTTAGAAAATGCTCTTAAAGATGGCGGAGAAGTATATAAATTTTTTTTATCCTGGTCTAAAGTGACAAAGGATATTGAGAAGAAAGTGAAAGAACAAGAGGATAAACTATCAAGCTTCTCTCAGAATTTTGATCCTCTCACCACATCCATAATAAACCAAGAATGTCAGACTATTGCAGTCATAAATGAGATAAAGAAGCTTGAGAAGGAGAGGAAGAATATAATAAGTAGGATGGGTGAACTTAGAGGGATGATTATCCCTAAATTAGAGGCCATGCATGAGGCCCTAACTGATACTCAAACCACAGCCCAGACCAGTGATCCGACAGATCTAAAGAGGACAGAAGCTTTTGCATTCCTGTTGAGTGGTCACATCTCAATTTTGGACAGGATGAAGTAGAGTTGGGCAATAGAATTTATCCAGTTGGAGACAACTTTTGCAGATATACTTTAGTATATGTAAGTCTAACATATGTACATACTTATGCGGCTAAGTATAGTTGGATTCTTGGGAATTTTGGTGTGCGGATTCTACCCTTTGCCATTGATGTCAAAGGGGGAGTGAGGAGTAGTGAAAAATGTAAAATATAGCTAAGGGGGAGCTCCAGTAAAGTGTACATTAGAACAGAGCATCAGCCAAGGGGGAGTGTAGTGTGACACTTAGTCATTTTTCACTAAGTGTTGCCATCAATGCCAAAGGGGGAGATTGTTGGCAAGAGACAATGTGTGGCTTCATGAATGTTGTCATTGATGGCAACAAAGTCCATCCCACACATCTACAGGTGTGTCAATACCGGAAGTCAGATTGAAGAGTATTTTGGTCTGGTGACCAAGAACAGAGCATGCATCAAGGTCTGACAATCAGGTCTAGATCTCTCAAAGGAAGTATCTCAGTAAAGTGCGGACTTGGGGAAGTCAAGAGGAGTACCATGACTAATATATTCTAGTGAATGAGCCTTCGGTGATGGAAGAGTGAAGAGATATGAGCACCTAAATATTGGGTTCCTGTTTGACAGAGTAGACTGAGGAAGAACTGACCGGCAGAGCATCAGACCTTAATCCAGATGAGATATTGATGATGATCAAGTTTCTTGAGGTATCATTCATGATTAGCCAACATGATTGATGACTTCTATAACTATCTTTTTGACACGCATCACTTAGTAAGCATGGATTCAGCAGACAGACCAGAGTTTGGAAATATCTTGAGTTTTCTGGATGCCGACTAGAGAGATGATTGAAATCATTGATGCGGATATATATACCAAATTGATTTCGGTATGAAGGTGTGTGTGGTGTATTGTGAAGTGCAAAAAAGGCAGAGAACAGAGTGGAAGTAGTAATACAGGTCCGGTATGTGACAGGACAACAGCACCAAAGAAGAGGAAGAATGAAGTGCAGTAGATCAGTGTATTAAGCCTAACCAGAACTGAACCTCAATATATGTGGATGCTTCTCATCAGTTCAAGTATCTTGTTACTTTCTTTGTACCTTGTAGACAGTGAGTCTCTTGTAGGCAGTGAGCCTCTTATGAGCAGTGTGCTCGGGCAGTGACCCTAATTGGCAAGTGCCATTTTGTACTTCTATTCTTTTAACAGAGAATACAATCTTGGGTTAGTCACCCCGTGGTTTTTCCCTTAATAGGGTTTTCCACATCAAAATCATTGTGTTATGTGTATTGATTTTGTTTTTGCTTTCATGGTTATGGATGCTTACTTGTTTTGATGTTGCACTAGTTATTAAAGAAGAATAGAAAGTTAAATGAATTAAGATAACTGATTCACCCCCCCCTCCCAGTTATCAATAGACATATCGATTATCACTAAATCCTCCATATCCTTTCAACAAGGTAATATTACATAACGTACTAATTAGGGTAAACCCATATACCATTGAGTCAATTAATCTGTAATAGAGGACAAGAGAATTACTATGAAGTTCATATAAGTAATAAAGGTGTTAACCTCTATGGAAAACCCCAAACTCATTAAAAGAATCAAATAATTTAAACTCCAGTATTCCTAACCATTAGAAGTGTTAGATGGAAAATAGATCTAGCCTAAAAGGTTAAACTAGGTCAAACCCTCTTCCACCCAACATTACAACACAAGTCAAGCTTGGATTATACCCTTGAAGGAGAGCCAAGCTATAGGGGCTTTGTCCCTTTTTTGTATAGAGGAGAATCAACCAAACCCAACCCAAGTTAACCAACCAAACTAGGGTAAAACATGAAACCCTAATTGAGCAAGATCAGAGCATAATAGATTGTCAGAAATAGATATGGAAGATCTGAAAGAACAACAGAGATCAGTGAATAGAAAAGAACCCAGATTTCATTTTGGGGGCCCATAAGGACTAGGGAATTGGATCCCTAGACCCAATTTAGGGTTTTACATAAATTTATAACTTCACCCAACCTGTACCTACAAGACCTTCCTTCTTCCCGAATCTTGTCTCCCAAAACATGTTACTTCAACCTGCACACACAAAAGAAGGAAAGAGGGTTGGTGCTATTTAGGAGCTTTCCTAAGTCAAGCTCTGTCAATGGTGTTTCCACCTCCATAATAGCAATGATGAGAGATAAATAGAGCGTTCCCTAGGAGGGTAAAGGCAAATCTGAAGTAGAATGGAATGCTATGACAAAGTATAAAGGAAAGGAGTCACCATGAGCATGGAAACCCTAGATTGCTTGATGTTGTATCACAACTTGACTCAAGAAGTTGGTGTAGCCCAAATAAGTAGAGAGATTTTCACAAGACCTACAAGAAGTTAGCATAGCAGTGATAATCCACCATAGAGAGCTTTAGAGAAGAATGGAGAGCATGAGAGAGAAGAAGAGAGAGTGCAAGTGTCCCTAGATTGCCTAGAGAACTTAGAGATGTTCAAATGAATAAACTAAATTTCTTATATATGCATTCCCACTCACCAATAATGAATAAAATCAAATGGGGCTGACATGTATTAGCCAAGGAGGTGTTCTAAGTTGACACCACAAAAATAGGGTCATAGCTAACATCTGGGACCAGGGCATTAGGCGCCCTGGTCCTTTAGCCCCACAAACTCTGGAGAGTGTCCATTTAAGTGGGCTTAGACCTGTTCTAACTTTATTTTGTTAGGTTTATTCATCAGGATCGAGATTTAATCATTTAATGTTAAAAAAAGGTGTTAAAGTAGGTCCTGATTAACAAGTGTACACACATTTTTGCATAACATTTAGGCCTCACTTTAGTGTGGGTATGAACTTACATTCAACCTCACATTAAAGTAAGGAGAAGACAAGATTTCAATCACAATAAACATAGAAAAACCATAGAATGTCACCAAAATTGAGGGGTGATCAAGCCCCCAAGTTTAGGATTCTAGGAGTCTATGATGAATTGCATATACATAAGACACAAGGCATAATTTCTACATACACAAGGCATACACTTGAGAAATCATAATGTATACATGTAATACACAAAGTATCCATGCTTGACACGAAGCATACACATAAGGCATGAAGTATAAATAGAATACACGCAGAGCACTCAAGGAGAATACATAAGGAATACATAGAGAAAACACATGAAACATGCATGAGGCATGAATAATACATAGAGGATAAGAATATGCGAGGAGAATATATGCATCATACAACAATCACAAGAAACACATAATGGAAGACCCTGAGTCAACATGACAAAAGAGACCTCTATCTACAAGGTTGTCTCAACCACCATGCATCATTCCCCAAGTGCACCAAGATGCAATAATAAGAATACTAAGAAGGGGTTAGTAAGAAATGAGAAGAATAAGAGGATATAAACACATCATACACATAATCCACATCAAGAAAAGTGTTTCCACTCAAGGGAATACACAAACTACCTCCTGCAAGAGGATTTACATGAAGCCTTACAGAATAAGAAGGCGTTTCAACCATACCCAAAGGTACTCTAGCCAAACTCAAGTTGGTGGTTCCAACCCTTCTCCCAAACATGCAAGTAACTTCCACTTAGGAGAACAAGATAGACTCAATATCTTGCTTCCAAGCTTGGCACAATCCTCTCCAAGAGAGTGTAGTAACAAAGATAATCAACAAGTGTTTTGATAGAAAGATGAGAGTAAGGATCATAGAACAATATATGCCCCCACCTTAAAGTGATTGCTAACTCCATCAAGGAGCAATTGCCTTTAAGGTAAAATAAGTAAGAAGTGTAAAATAGGCATGAGAGTTTTTCTAAAAGCACATGCCCAAATGATATGTGTTCTTAAAAGCTACATCACCACAAGGGGTTGCCCCCAAAATGAGAAAATCGAGGTGATGCTTACAGGCATGATACACAATGGCTTGTGTAGTCATGGTATGATGTCGAGCATTGCAACAAGGTGCCACATAAATAAAATATCATAACTACATAGATGACGAGGGAAGGACCACATGAAAGTAGAGTACATATAAATTGAAACAACATGAAAGGATGCTAAATCATCCAAAAGAAAAATAAGGAAATTGCAAATTATGACATATAGAAGAATGAAGATACATATAGAGGAATAACACAATGCATTCTTTCTCCTTGTACCTTTGTGCTAACAAACGAGCCAAGGGAGAACTAACCATCAGCAAAACATCACAATACGAGGATAACAATGCGTACAAGCATAACACAAATAAGGAGGGACCACACTCACGAGTTGGCCTATAACAAGTCATCCTTCCCAAACTTACTTATTATAAAATGGATGGAGCACAAGGTGCTTTAGGGACTACACCAAGTGTAGTGAAAAGTGTTAGAGCCATACCTTGTTCAAAGTTGTCAAATTTTGTCACCCAAGACTCAGTATTCCTTAGTGGAATGGCCAAGTGCTCGATGATATGCACAAAAATGAGGTGTCAAATGATTATTGTGTTGAATCTTTTTGTGTGTTGGAGTAGGAAGAGTGATTAAGCGGTCTTTGAGTAGACTCAAAAACATACACTCTTGTTGAGATAGAAGAGAAGATATAGGTGAAGTAGGAAGCAATCCTTTTTGTTGTGAACATGGTGGAGAGAATGTAGGAGAAGGTCAAAAACCTAAACCTACTTTAGACAAGTACGGTGTTGGTTCCACGGGTTCCTTAATTCCTTGTTCTTGGCATCCTAACCCATGTCCATTGTATCCTTGTTTAGAAAAAAATTTGAATCCATGCCTATAACACATCTCCAAATTCAAGGGAGAAGGAGAGGTCACATGACTATCTTTGTTGAGATTAGAAGTGTCATCATGTGTTGAAGAAGGTGGAGAAGGATCATTCTTTTTATCATGGTAAGGAGGGTCGATCTTTGTTTCAACAAACCCATGGGGGTTGAAATCTAAAGTGAGCTTGTCATTACCAAGACATGCATTAGAAGATTAGGTTGAGATGATACTTTATCACAAATGGTCACCATTTCTATAGAAGGAGGTGACTCCTCATTAATATCAAAAGTTCCATCTCCATTAATCTTGAGTTTAAGTTTTTTAACAGTAGGAGATTGTGTTGAAGAAATTGTATTTACCTTCAAGGTTTTTGGGTGTGAGGGTGAGATTTTATATTCACCTGCAAAGGGGACTGTAAAATCTAACAAACCCCAATCATCACCAAAAAATACATTTGAAGGACTGACACACCTTGACCATTATTGTTGTTAGTAGTGGAGGATAGTGGTTTGGTTTTTGTTAAAGAAGGGATCAAATTACTTAGAGGAATTTGATATCTCACTTCCATTTAAAAGCAACTTTCTAGAACCAGATCAACTTCAATTGTATGGAGTTGTTTTCAAAATAAACTTTATTGAACAATGAAGGGTAGACAGGACTGCCCCCATGGCATGAATCCACGGTCTACCAAGAAGAAGAGAATTATGCATGACATGGATAAGGGTAGGCAATGTCACAGGTCTAGCCTTAACATTTAAGGTGATTGTACATAGTGATTGTTTACCAACATTATCAAAGCCATGAATGTTGATTTTATCTAGTTTAATGAAAGATGTATCACATTGAGTTCATGTAACAATTCTATTACACAAACATTAAGATCTGATCCACCATCAATTAGAGTGCATCTTACCCTCATTTTATTAATAATGGTGAATATCATAAGAGGTTCACATTGGTTTTGCACATCTATGGGAGGTAGTTCATGTTGTTGAAATAAGATATATGATGTTGTCGCATGCATACAACTAAATAGAGATGCTACATCATTCACTCTAATAGAAGGTGGAACAAATAAACCTTTTGTAGAGCCTCTTGGAGCATTCTGTGGTATGTAGGCGATATTTGTATTAAATCTTATAGAGAGATCTTAGCCAGAGTAGCACAGAGTTGCTTGATAAGATCATATTCTCTACCAATATGTTGAGGAAGATGAGGTGCTTGTGGAAGAATGGGTTGAGAAGGTGGAAGGGAAGTGGGAACACTCAGTTCTTACTTACTTTTCTTGTTATTATGGGTGTTGTGTGTGTGAGCAACCACATGATAATGAGGTTGTTGCAACATGTTTTGAACACCTTGATTTGGTCTAATAGACGGTGGTGTTTAGGTGAAAATTGGATTTGTTTAGTTTAGTGTTTAAATCCTCCTTTCACCTATTACATTCAAGGACCCTCAGATTGAGTGGCAGAGCACTATCAAGTCCTTGGTCACTTACAAATGTAGATAAGTTTGGATTAAAGTATTTGATTATCAATTTTTCTTCTCTTATGCTCAATTATCCATCAAAACCCTAATTATGTGAAAACAATAGTAAACAGATGAATTACGGAAAATGCCTATACAGAAAGCTATAAAATTACAAATTACTGTGCACCTATTTTTGGGGTGCTGAGGCAAAAAAGTCAAGGACAAAAGAGCGGGCGCCCAAGTCCAAGGCCTTGCTTTTTGTCAGGATTTGGAAATAAGGTCTGCAACCTGTATCTGTTGTCCTAGAGATTTTCCTGTTGCAGAACTTTGAGGACTAATGAGCGGGTGCCCAAGTCTAGGTAGCTATTTCTTTCACTGATCTGCAATTCTGACACTCCAACATGGCCTCTCGCAACTTCACTTTGTCTGCATCATCAACTTGTGACCTGCAATCATAAAACTTTGGGAGGGGGTTGTGGTGTTTAGGAGCTTGCCTCAATCAAGCCCTGGAAGGACACTTAAGTCTTCCAAACACCTTTGTCAGATAGAGAGTGCGTACCTAGGGAGGTAGAGGCAAAAAGCAAATGAAATAATGATGAAAACACAATATAATGTCACCTTGTAGTGAAGATCTCATGGGAGGAAGATGCTCTTCATTCCATGAGGAAATGGATGCTCAAATTTGCAAACGCAAACACATAGACCACACAAATCTGCTCTTGCAACACAATGAAAGGCCTTGAATCACCTTTAGGATACCAAAATCACATGAACATAATCTAGTTTACAAATGAATGCCTAAACATGCTTTTATATGCAACTACAAACACTCTCGCTAAGATTTTCATAATTCAAACTTACCGTGTCAGCATAGGATCCAAATAATGGTCACAAGCTGACACCCAAAAATTGGGACTACCCCAAAATAGGGTAGGACTAGGGCGCAGGTGCCCAAGTCCTCCCCCCTATTTTGGGCAGGGGTTATCTTAAGTAGACCCCCTATGTCCTATTTGCCAAGACACTTAGGGGTTTTCTCATCAGGGTGTTGAAATATGATGTAAAATGTCCTAAATGCACACTTAAAACCTGAGAGCTAAACCTAAAGAGGGGGAGCTAAACCTAAAGAGGGAAAAACCCCAAGGGGACATTTTATGACGTTACAGGTGGAACAAATAGACCTTTTGTAGAGCCTCTTGGAGCATTCTGTGGTATGTAGGTGATGTTTGTATTAAATCCCATAGAGAGATCTTAGCTAGAGTAGCGCAGAGCTGCTCGATAAGATTGTATTCTCTACCAATATGTTGAGGAAGATGAGGTGCTTGCGGAAGAATGGGTTGAGAATGTGGAAGGTAAGTGGGAACACTCGGTGCTTGCTTACTTTTCTTGTTATTGCGGGTGTTGTATGTGTGAGCAACCACTTGATAATGAGGTTGTTACAACACGTTTTGAACACCCTAATTCCTTTGAGTAATTTGCTTTGCAAAATTGAAGATGTAACCAGGAGGTCGAGATGGTTTTGGAACACCTCGAACCATAATCATAGGTTTAGAGAAAGGAGGTAGATTAGGTGCCTCATGTACCATGATTTTATTTTGAATATTAATGCACTTATTCACTATCCCCTAACTAGGTGGAATAAGTCTTTTAATGATCGTAGAATTTACATTGATGTCTTTTTGAGATGAATGCCCAATGTCTTCCCATGAGGAATCCATTATATAGAAGAACTTAATCCACTAATGGGTCATCTTTTGATGGGAGAGCATTGGAATGAAGAGAGGGTAGAGTTATGTTAAGAAATGTATCTATGATCTCATCCTCTTGTGCCAAAATGTTCTCACTTTTGTGGGAAGGATCCAAAGCATAGGATGATATAGGTGAAGCTAGGTCACCATCATATGCATTGGAGGAGATGTCAATGGTATTATCATGAATTGTAGTAGAAGAAGAACTATCACCATCATCTTTCTCATAACTATTCATGGAGATGAATTTAGCAAAGTCCTCTAATATTGATAGAAGTAATACAAAGAAGCCAATAATACATGTAAGTGTGCTATGGAACAACAATGTACAATTCAATTTAGACATGACTTGAGTATCTAAAATAAGATTACAATCAATGACCGACAAGTGCAAGATAAGCGAGGCTTTCCAAAAATGTGATGTTATTGGTAATTACAACAACTAAGTCTTGCAAATGTAAGGTGTGTAGTATGTGCAAATTATTTTCCTAAGTACACACAAGAGGGATTTAGAAAATTTTGCTTTAAATGAAGATGCATAAGTCTCAAATGAAGCTAGATAGTTTTGTTTGTGCTATTGCTTCACAATTTTAAAGAGAAGATGAATGCATGAATGTTCTTGCTTTCTAATTTAAACAAATATGAAAAATATGATGAGTTACAACAACTTAAAATCATATTTAGCAATCCTTCATCATAACAAAGATCTGAAAATAAGATTTCAAATATAACAACTAAATGCAAGACTAGCTAGGGTTTTACTATCAAACCCTAGATATTAAATGCTCATTCCTTAAACCAAAATTCTTTGATGCAAGAATTATTTTTGAACACAAATGATATTTATTAAATTCTATATAAATTCAAAATCAGATTTGACCACTAATTATCATCAGCAAAATTTGAAATAAGATTCTACTCAACAAACCTTTGGTGCAAGACTACCTAGTTTTTCAAAAAATGTAAGATTTTTTTGAAAACTCTACTAATAAGAAATGCCAATGCAAAATATGAAACTAGAAGATTTTTAAATAACTGTAATTCCAATCAGATCTGATGCAAAAATCAGAAATTTATATCATTCCATAATGATCTAAACTTATGAAATATAGACAATGTGACAAATATTTTTTTTCTAAATCTATACCAAATGCTTGATTTTCTAGTTTCAAATGCAAAGATGCAAGAATGTTCTAAACATAGAAAGAAAAGGTACAAAATTTAATAAACCTTATAATTTCACTAAGATTTGAAACAACACATTAATCTACAAACCCTAGGTTCAAGACTAGCTAAATTTTCTAAAAATGCAAGGTTTTTGCAAACCCTAACAATGAAACAATGTAAATAAGATATGAAAGTATGTAAAATGATGAATGAATGTAATCTAATCAGATATAGGGCATAAAATAACTTAGATCTGAAGCAAGAAGGATGTCAAAGTGCAAGAAACGATGGATTCACCAAAATGTTAGATGGAAAAGAGATCTAGCCTAAAAGGTTAAACTAGGTCAAACCCTCTTCCATCCAACATTAGAACACAAGCCAAGCTTGGATTCTACCCTTGAAGGAGAGACAAAATATAGGGGCTTTGTCCCTTTGTTGCATAGAGGAGAATCAACCAAACCCAACCCAAGTTGACCAACCAAACTAGGGTAAAACTTGAAACCCTAATTGAACAAGATCAGAGCATAACAAACTATCATAAATAGATACGAAAGACTTGAAGGCATAGCAGAGACCAGTGAATAGAGAAGAACCTAGATCTAATTTCAAAGGCATAGAAGGACTAGGGTGTTGGGCACTCTAGACCCAATTTAGGGTTTTACAGAAACTCAAAACTTCACCTGACCTATAGTACCTGCAAAACCTTCCTTCTTCTTAGATCTTGTCTCCTGAAACCTGTTACTTCAACATGCACACACAAAATAAGGAAAGCGGGTTGGTGCTATTTAGGAGATTGCCTAAGTCAAGCTCTGTGAATGGTGTTTCTACCTCCACAATAGCAATGACAAGAGATAAAGAGAGCGTGCTCTAGGAGGGTAGAGGCAAATCTGAAGTAGAATGGAATGTTATAACAAAGTATAAAGGAAAGGAGTCACCATGAGCATGGAAACCCTAGATTGCTTAATGCAACATCACAACTTGAATCAAGAAGTTGGTATAGCCCAAAGAAGTAGAGATATCTTCACAAGATCTGCAAGAAGTTAGAATAATAATGATAATCCATCATAGAGATCTTTAGAGAAGAATAAAGAGCATGAGAGAGAAGAGAGAGTTCAAGTGTGCCTAGATTGCTTAGAGAACTTAGATATGTTCAAATGAATAAACTAACTTGCTTATATATGCAGTCCCACTCACTAAAAATGAATAAAATCAAATGGGGTTGACATGTATTAGCCAAGGAGGTGTTCTAAGTTGACACCACAAAAATAGGGTCAGGGATAACATCTTGGACCAAGGCGCTAGGCACCCTAGTCCTTTGGCCCCACAAACTCTAGAGAGTGTCCATTTAAGTGGGCTTAGACTTGTCCTAAATTTATTTTGTTAGGTTTATTCATCGGGATCAAGATTTAATCATTTAATGTTAAAAAAAGGTGTTAAAATAGGTCATGATTAACAAGTGTGCACACTTTTTTGCATAAAAGAAGAGGTTTACGAACCTTATGGATCAATGTATTAATAAATACCTGCAACCTAATCACTTCTCCAAAGGCATTCTATAAAATATTCATCTTATCATTGTTAGGGAGAAAAGTGTGATCTAGCCTAAGGAGTTAAACTAGGTCAAAACCCTCTTCTACTAATATTGGGGCACAAACTGAGCTTGGCTTCTACCTAAGAAGGATAGCCAAACTAAAGGGGCTCTGCCCTTTTGTTGTATATAAATGGATCAACCAAGTTCAACCAAAGTCAAACAAGCAAGCTACGACTAATGATCAAACCCTAGAAGATGAAGAATGGACTATAGTTAACTGTCGAAAGCATATCACAACAAACATAAAGTACAATAGAGGTTAGAGGAAGATTTAGAACTTCGAGCTTATAGTAGAAATGCTCAGGACTAGGGCATTTGGGTGCCCTAGACCTTTTCTAGGGTTTAACAGAAACTCAAATGTCACCAGACTTGTACCTGTCTGCTCTGCCTTCTTCCCAGAAATCAACTCATGAAACCTATTTCTCTAACCTGCACATAAGGAAAGAGGAATAGGTTGTGTTGTATTTAAGGGATTGCCTCAGTAAAACCTTGTGTTGGTGTTCCCACCTCCACTACAACAATGATTAGATCCAAGAGTGTGTGCCCTAGGAGCGCAGAGGGTAGATCTGTAATAATATGATGAATAATGAATGATAATGATGATGAAAACCACCAGAGATATAACCTTAGTTGATGAAGATGACTCAAGATCCTACACCAACAAAGGAGAGTGATGAAGATGGATTCAAACTTCCTTCAAAGCCTGTAAACAAACTTCAGTAGCATCCACAAGTAGATAACACTCCGAGCATGAAGAACACTTTAGCATAGAACACAATATGAGAGCAACATTCCCATTAATCTTCTAGCATGCACCGAGGTGTAAAATGAACCACAACACTCATTTAAATATGCATTCCTGCTCACTTATGACAAATAAAACTTCATTAGGCTGACAAATACAAACCAAAGAAGTGTCCCAAGCTAACACTACAAAGTGGGGCTAAAGTTCCCAAGTGGGACCAGGGCGCTTGGGCGCCCTAGACCTTTAGCCCATAAACTCTGGAAAGTGTCTAATATAGTGGGCTTAGACTATTCCTAAGTTGATTCCATCGGGTTTATTTATAAGGGATCAAGATTTTCATCATTTTAAGCTCAAAAAGGTGTTAAAATAGGTCTTGATTAACAAAGGCAACAAAATAGGTCCAGTCGAGTTCTAAACTAAGTGTAAAATGCTAGTGTGCATATTTTACGACATAACATTTAGCCCCCACTTTAGTGTGAGTACGAACTTACGTTCGAAATCATACTAAAGGATGGACAAAACACACAAACATAGAAGCCCAAAGAATTTTGCCAAGTTGTGGACCACAAGTAGCCCCCAAACTGAGGATCCTAAGGTTACAAACACATAAGCAAAGAGATATCAAAGACGCAAGACATTGTAACATTAATTCACACATACATGGAGTACTAAAAGCAATCATAGGAGTACACACAGAAGACATGCAATACACACCAAACACAAAGCATACACATAAGACACAAAGCATACACATAAGTCGCAACATACACATTAGACACAAAACATACACATAGAGAACATATGGAAAACATGATGAAGACACGTGAAGACAGAAGTTAAAACATAAGATAAACATAATGCATAAAAGAAGCAAACATAAGCACACACACACAGGGAAAAACACACAAGGCACATGACTTTTATGCTAGCTTGCTCTGTCATTAGGGGTCATGTGAAAAGAAATGCCATCGTGGATCACACACTAGTAAGGACCGCCAAATTACTAGATGACCACAACAAGTCACATGAAGCACATGGAATAGCTAACTACGTTGCACTAGGTGGCTCATGGACCAAAGAGGAAGCATCACATGCTAGTGAGGACCACTGAATCACTAGGTGAGTTCCTTGCCAACAAGCAAATAAACAACCAAAAGAGAGCATAACACGATGCATGCCCCCACCTTAAAGTGATTTCTAACTCCTATCAAGGAGCAATTGCTTTAAGGTACAACAAATCACAAAATAGGATGAGATCTTTCTGGAAGTACATGCCCATAAGATATGTGTTTCCAAAGAACTACACCGTACTAAGCCCGTTGCCCCCAAAGAAGGAAAACTGAGGCAATGCTACAGGCATGATACACAATGGCTTGTGTAGTCATGGTATGATGTCGAGCATAACAACAATGTGCCACAAAATCAAAACATAAAAGAATCAATAAATTACTAAGTAATAACACAAAGGGATCTACTTAACCAGTGTCAGTATAGGAATGGTTGTATAATAGGAGATATATCAAAACTATATATATATATGGAATTGTCATCATTCGCCAGTAGTAGAACTATGGAGACAAAGGAAGAAGTATCACATGAAATAAAAAAAATAAACATCTCTTGGGTCAAGGAAGAATGTCGAAACATTCTACGCCTTGCATCATCCCCAAAGGAGACAACAACAATACAAATTACGACATATAGAAGAATGATGATACACATAGAGAGAATGTCACAACGGATTTTGGTCCCTTTGTATCATTGCACCTACAAGGGTGTCAAGGGTCATCCAAAGAGAGCTTAACAACACAACACCAATAACAATAACAATAACAATAACAACATAAATAAACTATCAAGCAACACATTACGGGGGAAAAACAATCACATGCATGCATAACACATAAATAAGGTACCTCACTTGTGAGTCAACCTAAAGCAAATCATCCTCCTCCAATTCTTGCTCATCATCCGTTTGGAAAGGTGGACAAGATGCAAGAGGAACTATAGCATCTGAGGTATAAGGAACAAGGGCCATATCTGTATTATCTTCGTGTTTGCTATCGGAATGTAGTACAATAGGCTCCATAGCGGCTTGCAAAGCTTCTACTTTCTCTGTCGAAGACACAATGGTGATAGTTGTCTCTTTGGTATCCATCAGTGATAAACGCTTACGAGGGACATTCTCCTCTCCTATGACAAGGCGAGCCATAGCACGATGATGCTTCTTTCTTTCTCTCGCAATCTTATTTCGTTAGCTTTATTCATGATGGTTTTAAGGGGAACTGTAGTGTCTTCCAACATGGGTTCCTTTTATTCCTTTGCTTCAAGAACATTAGAAGAAACAAGAAGAACCATTGAAGGCTGTGAGACTATGGGGGAAGGTTTCCTCAATGTAGGTTGCTCTTCTTTCTCAACTTGTGAAATAGGTGGAAGTACAGGAATATCCTCAAGTGGTAGATAAACCTCAGGAAATAAAACTCATGCAACTAATTGCTTGCCACTTGTCTCCACTGAGGTAGGTGATACAAAAGTAACATTGCGATTGCGGGGAGGTTTATTTTGTGCATGAAGGTTACCTCATTGTCCTTGAAGGGATGGCAGAGGGGGAAACTCGGCATATCTACCAAACACTCAGGGATGGGGAAGAACCTTTGATTCTTTTGGTATAGGAGGACTTGCAGTCGTAGCCTTACAAGATCGAGGAGGTTCGAGAACATCCCAAGGAGGAATATTGCTAAGCATTAACTTTTCTATTTTCTTTGCTTTGAACTTTTGATATGACATGAAAATATATCCTCTCTAGGTCTAGCAACTCCAACTGGTTGTGGCCAGAAGCAGTCAAGTGAAAAATGTCCATTGCGAGCAACAGGATGATACTAACTCTGATGTACAGCATGTACACATTCCTCAAATGGAAACTTTAATCACTTGTGAAACATAGAGGGGACTGCTTTCATGGAGCAGAGCCATGGATAGCCCAACTTCACATGAAATAGGTCTTATGTAGGAATGATAACAAGATGAACATCCAAAGCTCTTGGCCCAACCATAACTTCAAGAGTTAAAGCACCAATAGTTGGAAGGATAGACCCATCCTATGCTTTAATAGCCATCTCTGATACATCATATGTATCTCGATGTAAACCATGCATGTAGAGAAACTCTTTAGTTACTAAATTCACCATGTATATAGGATCTATCATAGCACCCTGAATAGGTTAATCATTGATTCAAATAGTAATATAAAGAGGCCCTTCAAGAGCTTCAATAGTAGCATCATGTGGAGTAAAAGTTATAGCAGGTTCCAAATCCACTCGCTCTTTGTGAGGGAAAGCATCCACCATGCAAATATCAACAATATTACACTCATGATGAGGTAGAGGATCAGTGTGTATTAGAAGATTTTGATTAGGGGCTGCCACTAATTTATTCCCTTTGTCATTCACACCAGCCACTTGGATGACATTAGAGTCGATGAGGTCTTGAACTTCATGTTTAAGACACATACATCTTTCAGTGTCATGACCAACAAAGCAGTGAAATTGACAAAAGGCCTTCACATCAAAGGAAGATGATTACCTCTTACTTGGATCGAGGGGTTTAACAGGTGGGAGCTTGATAAGATTATTTTACAAAAGTTGTGTCATGATAGCATAAAGAGATTCTAATAACGGTGTGAAAGTTCTTGTTCTTGGTTTTAACTTGTAAGAGGTGGAAGCCGGAGATGACACTGCCACCACATGTTTTCTTATGTTGTTTTCTGAGATTTCATTTATCTTGATGAAGTTTTTGTTTTGTCTTTTGAAAGAATGATTATGAGAGGCTTCAAATTGACCAACTGGAGCCGATGAGGGATTATGCTCATACTGACTAACCGAAAGTTGATAATCACAAAGAGTCATGCAAAGATGAGTGCATGAGTCATATCACATCAACAATATCTTATCATGGGTGTGAGGTTATAAGTTTCCTTTAAATATTCTTTGCACATCAGCATCCAGAATAGAATATTGGATTTGTGAGAAGAGGGCTTAATAACGGCCAATGAAATCTGTTATTTTCTCTTTCGTTCCTTATTTACAACGAACCAAGTTCGTCAAGGAGACTTGAGGTCCAATGTTCACTTGAAAATGCTCGAGGAACTTATTGACTAATTGTATGAAATAAGTTATAGAATTAGGAGGTAGTGAGCAAAACCAATCCAAGGTTGTGTCCTTGAGTGACCTAGGAAAGAGTTTTTCCAAGATCACATCCTCAAAGACGAAATCACTACACATAGTGCTAAAAGCTACCACATGGTTGTTAGGGTCTCCCTTCCCATTATATTTCTCAAACTGGGGGGTCTCAAATTTCTCCAGCATATGAGTTCTTAGGATGGAATAGGACAAAGGGCTATGGATATAATGTGTTGTCATACTAGGCTTAGGTGGACTATTACTCATGTTAGCCAACTATTGTTGGATAAAGGTCATATTTTACAACAATTGGTTTATGACAGGGTCAGAAGCGGAATCAGGTAAAGATTGGAATGAAGGACTAGGTGATGGTGTATGAGTAGCCTTTTGAAATGTGATAGGTGGTTTAGATGTAGGTGGAGTCACATTAGGAGTGAAATTTACATAGTTATATGGAACAATACTATAATGGTGAACAAGATTCCCAGTGGATAACCCAACACATGCGGTAGCATTATTACTCAGTTGTGTAGTAGTAGTGATGTAGGAGCATCTGGGTTCATGAGCAATCCTCATCAACCAAAATATTTTCTTGTTTATTTTTGCCTTTTATTTTGCTGCAGGAGTTGATGATCCATTTCTAGAGAATTCCCTAAAGATTTTAGCCAAGTGATGACTTGATCATGAAGAAGATCCAAATAGGTATCTACATCTCAAGTTTGGAAGAAATATGACAACAATTGGACAAGTTATGTGTCGGTGGAGCTTTTGCCTATTGCAAGATGTGGCTCTTTTGTCTGTTACTGGACATGTCCTATGAAGTCAATTTCTTCTGCATGTCTGGTCATGCCACCTTTTCTCACTTCTCTGCTTTACATGGCCAATGACCTTTTTGTGCTAATTCCACTCGGCACCAGACATATCCAGTGAACCCTCAAAACCTCGCCTATCCAGTCATGTTCACTTTTCCCGCTTTGCTTCTTGGGTCACCAGAAGACATTTGTGCTAATATTGCTGGACACCAGACATATATTCCCTACTTGTTTGGTGAGTCTTGAAACTCCCACTTTGTCCTGTCATGCCTTGAAGGCCCACTTTCTTTGCAACCTGATATCTGATGAAGCCCGATATTCCCGCAAAGTACCCATAATGCATTAAAATTAGTTTTAATCACATGTACGGTTGGTCTTAAAGCTGATAAAGGTTTAACATATGTCCCATCCATGTGAGGAATATGGTGGTTGCCTCAAATGCCTATAAATAGGTAGATATCATACTACGAATGGTTGACTTCGGGGAATGTAGACTTCTTCGGGCTTGATCTATCCAATGTTGATTCTCCATACTAGGTTTTTGACTTCTGCAAGAGGATTGTCAAAGTAGACACAGGAAAGTGAAGATCAATTTGATCTGAATATATTGAAATGTTGTAAGACTTTAGCCAAGGCATGTGTGAAGCCAATTATACTCTTGTTGTAACACTTTATTACATATGAATAAAGAACTGTTGTTTGTTGTTTCATTTGTTGCAAATTGATTTAATGTTGCCTGATTCAGTAGCTTCATAAAGCCCCTAAATCTTGACTTGCATCAAGTGGTATCAGAGCTTAAGTTTGGATTCCTTGAGGCTATGGGATTTATGCACAAGAGATCCTAAGGAGATTGTTGTAGGCTGAGTGAAGAAGAGACCTACAACTACAAAGGGTCTCCAAACATGGCACACCAAGCAAGAGGAAGAAGAGGAGTTGCTCCAAGAGCTAGAGATGTAGCATTGGTAGAGATGCTAAGAGGCATCACCGCTAGGTTGGATGCAATGGAGAGAACACAATGCAGAGCAGTACCCATAGCAAATGTGAGTGATAATGAGGAAGAAATCAGTGAAGAGGAAGCAAAAGAAGGAGAAGAGGTATATGAGAGGATGTTTTCTGAGTGTAATGACAAAGATTGCCAGTAAAACCTATGTAGAGTTACCTAGTTATAGTGGAAGTCTGAAACCAAATGATTTGATAGACTAGATTTCAAAGATCAAAAGTATTTTGAGTTGGAATCTATTGAAGACCCTAAGAGGGTAAAATTTGTAGCTGCAAAGATGAAGGGACATGTATCTTTGTTGTGGGATCATGTGCAAGTAGAGAGACAAAGAAAAAGAAAAGAAAATATAAAAACTTGGGAGATGATGTTAACAAAGTTGAAGGCAAAATTTTTGCCTGCAGACTATTAGATCACCATGTTTAAGATGTTGCATAACCTCAAACATAGGGAGAAAAGTGTGCAAGACTATAATAAAGAGTTCTACCAATTGAACATTAGGGTTGGTCATATTGAAGATGATGCTAAGAAGATCTCTAGGTACTCAAATGGGTTGCATTATTCGATCCAAGATGAAATTAGCATGATTAGAATTACCAGCATAAAGGAAGCCTATCAATTTGCATTGAAGGTGGAAGAAAAAATCTCTAGAAGGCAGAATAGCTCTAGGGGAAGAGGTAAATCCTCTGAAGGAAGAGGGTAGTCACATCCTGGACGTGGTTCTTAGGATAAACAAGGAGAAACAAGTTCTTCTCAGACCAGCATCCATAGAGGTAGAGGCAGGGGTGATTCTTCTCGAGGTAGAGGAAGGTTTGGAAGAGGAAGAGGATTTAGTGGGACATGTTTCTAGTGTGGACAGGCTGGACATAGGGCATTTGAATGTCCTCAAGTGCAACAGAGTAGTGGTAAAGGAAAGGAGCCTAGAGTTCATATAGCACAAGTTGAGGAAGAAAGTGTGGCAAGTGTAGCCTCACTAAAATTTGGAGAACTTGAGGATGGAGAATCCTTGATGGTAAGGAAAGGTCTGCTAACACCAGAGAAGGTACAATAGGAACTAGAATAGTGAAGAAATTTGTTTAGAACCAGATGTAAGTCTGGAGGGAAATGTTGCAAGGTCATTGTGGACAACATCAGTATTAACAATTTAGTGTCAGAAGAGATGGTGGAGAAGCTAAAACTGAAGAGGTTGAAACACCCAACTCCCTACAAGGTTTCCTGGCTACAAAAGGGACATCAGTTATTGATAAGTGAACAATGCATTGTTAAATTTCACATTGGGAATTACAAAGATGAGATATTGTGTGATGTTATGCCAATGGATGCATGCCACATTTTGTTAGGAAAACCTTGGCAATATGATGGGCAGGCCATACATGATAACAAGAGTAATTATATTAAAATCAAGAAGGATGGGGTTGAGTATGTGTTGAATCCTTTGAAGGATAATGATGAGGAAGTTGAGAAAACCAATAGGGTTTATCTAGTGACTAGAAAATAGTTTCTAAGGGAAATAAAAAAGGAGAAGGTATGTTATCCCTTCCTACCTCAAGTTGTAGAAATTATGATAGCGGAGAAAGGGACAGAAGTTCCCACAAAAGTCCAAGAAATTATGAATGAATTTAGTGACATACTAATGAAGGACTTACTTGATGGATTACCTCCAACTAGAAGTATAATTCACTGCATGGACTTGATACCGGGTGCAAGCCTACCAAATAAGGCACCATATAGAATGACACTTATGGAAAATGAAGAGGTGAATAGACAAGTGTAAGAGTTATTGGATAAGGGGCTAATTACAAAAAGCCTTAGTCCGTGTGTTGTACTTGCTATACTAGCACCTAAGAAAGATGGGAAATGGTGAATGTGCACTAATTCAAGGGATATAAATAAGATAACCATTAAGTACAAGTTTCCATTGCCTCGTATGGATGACTTGATGGACTGTTTGAGTGGAGCAAAGTACTTCAGCAAGATTGATTTGAAGAGTGGATACCACCAAATCAGAATTAGGGAAGGAGATGAATGGAAGACAACATTCAAAACTAAGGATGGACTATATGAGTGGCTAGTGATGCCATTTGGGTTGACAAATGCACCCAACACCTTTATGAGATTGATGAATTAGGTAATGAAGCCTTTCCTTGGAAAATTTGTTATCATTTATTTGGATGACATTCTGATTTTTAGTAAAATAAAGGAGAAACACTTGCTGCACCTTAGGGCAGTTTTGCAAAGGTTAAAACAAGAAAAGTTGCTGGTGAACATGGACAAGTGCAATTTTATGTAGAGAGAACTAGTATACTTGGGTTTTGTAGTATTTGAAGAAGGGTTGAAGATGGATCCTGAGAAGGTTAAGGAAATAATAGATTGGCCTTCACCCAGAAATATGTTTGAGGCTAGAAGTTTTCATCGATTAGCGATCTTCTATAGGAAGTTCATCAGAAATTTTAGTGGAATATGTGCACCAATAACTAAGATAATGAAGGGTGTTGGGAAAGAGTTCCAATGGATAGCTACAGCAAAAATGAGTTTCCATTTGCTAAAGAAGAAGGCGGCATAATAGCCAATGTTGGCATTGCCAGACTTTGGCAAAGTGTTTCAAGTAGATTACATGATGCTTGTGGTAGTGCAATTGGGGGAGTGTTAAGTCAAGAAGGTAGACTTATTGCCTACTTCACTGAGAAACTAAATGAAGCAAAGAGGAAATACTTAGTTTATGACCAAGAAATCTATGCTATAGTGCAGGCCTTAAAGAAGTGGAGGCATTACTTGTCAAATGAGTTTGTATTGTACATAGACCATCATGCCTTGCAGCACATCAACAGTCAAGGTAAGTTAAACCAGAGGCATATGAAGTGGGTGGATTTCTTGCAAAGTTATTCTTTTGTCTTGAAACATAGGAGTGGTAAGTCAAACAGGGTAGCAGATGTACTTATCAGAAGATGTTTATTAATGAATGAGTTAATGGTCAATGTTGTTGGCTTTGATGCAATGAAGGATTTGTATCCTGAGGATCTTGATTTTAGGGAAGCATGGACAGTTAGTTGAAGTCCAGTGGAGGGAGATAGGACCCCCTGGTTGGAGTATTTCATCCAAGATGGCTTGTTGTTCAAAGGACATAAATTTTGTATACCTAGAAGGTCAATAAGAGAGAATCTAATCAGAGAAAAACACAGTGGAGGCTTGAGTGGACATTTTGGAATAGATAAGACATTGCACAATTGAGTGAAGGTTATTTTTGGCCTAGAATGAGCGCAGATGTGAAGAGACTAGTACAAGGCTATAGAATTTGCTAGCTTGCTCAAGGGGCAGGACAGAACACAGGACTATATCAGCCATTGCCTATACTAGAAAGACCATGGGAGCACCTAAGTATGGATTTTATTTTGTGACTATCTTGAACACAGAGAGGTAATGATTCCATTTTTGTTATAGGGACAAATTTTCCAAGATGGTTCATTTCATACCGTGTCATAAGACTAGTGATGCATCCCACATAGCTACATTGTTTTTCAAAGAGGTAGTTAGCTGCATGGACTACCTAAGAGCATAGTTTTTGATAGGGACATAAAGTTTGTTGCCCACTTTTGTGAAAGGAAGCTAGGTGTGCAGAAATCGCTTCCTACACCAATCTAATGAGAAGAGGGCTATGCAAATTCAATTTAATCCTTACAATTACAACAACATTAAACATCTAACAGAGATATTGCAGCAATACACATGAACCAGAAAGAAGATAGAAGAAGAGAGACAAAGATATAAAGTGGAGAAAACCCTTATCGAGTGAAAAACCCCACTCAGAAACCTGGACAATGTATTATCAAAACTGAATGTTGTTTACAATACACTTGCAATGAAAGCTTCAATAGTCTTCAACACTATGTCTAGAGTCAATCCAACATCATAACAGTACCTGTCAATCCTGTAATACATCTCCTCCTCCAAGCACTTGTTTATATAGAATATACAAGGAAATATTGGTCCTATCTTGGAATGGGCATCCAACTTGGCCTCATGGCCCAAAACCCATGCCTGAGGACACTTGGTCAACATTGTAGAATGTATCTAACACTTGTCCATAGCTCCCATCCCAAAGCGCTCGCCTATTTCCAAAATGGGCTATGATAGATGCTCTTACGACTTACGACCGTCATAGAATCTGTCATAGCAGTTACAACTTACAGTTGTAAGAGAATCTATCATACACGGGCTATAAATAGCATATTCTCTTACAACATGTCATAGTCCACCTTGGGGTGCTCAAATATGCCTTTTTCAAAGATGCTTCATGACACATGTCTTCACCTATCTTACAAGCTTCTATTTCCAACTCTTACATGTCATAACTTCGTCATAGGAATCCATCATAACCGTTTCAGTCAAACATTCCCTTACACAACATCTAAGATGTCGACACACTCCTACCACAAAGTGGGGTGCCTATCTCCTCATGTGAGGACAAAATTACAAGTTGTCATCTTCCATATAGGATGACATATTACTGTGCCACATCCCACAAAATGACAATATAGAATTTACAATTAATTTACAACATAGGCATTGAATTAATAAATACAAACATAAATAATGCAAGGAATTACCAAGGTTGAGACACCTTAATTCCCAACATTCTCCCACTTCTCAAACACCTTGTAAGAACCAATAGAATAACAAGATTTAACTGCTATAGGCTGAGAGGCCCATAGACTCCGAACACCATCTAAACTTCTCTGTGCCCACTGGTTTCGTCAATGCATCTGCAACATTCTTCAAAGTATCTACCTTCTCCAAATTTACCTACCCATCCTCTACCATGTCTCGCATGAAGTGAAACTGTACATCAATATGCTTTGTTCTGGCATGGAAAGATGGATTCTTCGCAAGGCAAATCGCACTCTGACTGTCACAACTGATCGTAATCTGACCTGCATCAACACCAATATCTGAACACAATCTCTTAAGCCAAATGGCTTCCTCACAAGCATGAGTTGCTGCCATATACTCAGCTTTTGTCGTGGACAAAACAACCACAGGTTGTCGCTTACTCATCCAACTAATAGCACCACCAAACAGTGTAAACACATAAGCACTGGTGGATCTCCTACTGTCAATGTCACCTGCCCAATCTGAATCCACAAATCCACGAATATCAACAGAATGCGGAGGTCCTGTAGCATTACCATGATAGCATATGGAATACTTGAAAGTACCCCTAAAATATTTGAACACTCACTTAACTGCATCCCAATGTATCCATCTAGGATTAGCCATAAATCGACTAAGGACTCCCACTGCTTGGGCAATGTTTGGTCTTGTGCAGACCATAGAATACATCAAACTGCCAACTATTGATAACTGAGAGGGGGGGAATCAATTATCCTAATTATTTCTTCTTTCTGAACTTTCTTATTAATCAATGCAACATTAATTCAAATAAGCAAACATTACCATGAAAAGGAAAAACACATGACACAGTATTTTTGACGTGGAAATCCTGTTAAGGGAGAAAACCATGGGGTGATTAACCCAAAGATTATTCTTTGTTAGAAGAATAAGGAAATACAAAATGGCACTTGCCAATTAGGGCTCACTGCCCGAGCACATTGCTCACAAAGGAGGCACACTGCCTACAAGGAGACACACTATCTAAAAAAGAATGTTATACAATACTTGAACTGATTGGAAGCATCCACATATGCTAGAGTTCAGTTCCGGTTAGGCTCAGTACACTGATCTACTGCACTTCATCTTCCCTCTTCTCTTATACTGCTTTCCTTTCACATTCCAGACCTTCCTTACTGCTTTTGCTCTGCTCTATTTTTATTCGCATACCACATATCACAACAACACTTCTCACAACTAAATCCATCCTTTATATATATCCGCACAAGTGATTTCATTATCTTTCTAGTCGGCACCCGGAACAGTCAATCTTCTCACAAACTTTGTTATGTCGGCTGAATCCTTACACATCAAGTAATGCAGATCAAGCATATACTTGTAGAAATCATTAATCATGTCAGCCAAACATGATTCATGCCTTCATAACCTTTAACACCATCAGTAACACATCCAGAAAGTAGTCTGATGTTCTGTCAATTAGTTCTTCCTCTGTTCACACTGTCACTCAGGAACCCGGTACTCAAGTATTCATATCTTTTGCCTCATCTATCACAGGAGGCTAAAACCTTGGAATCTATCACTCAAGGTAGTACTCTTTACTTGCCCAAATCTGTACTTTACCAAGATACTTCCTCTGAGAGATCTGGAATTGTCTGTCAGACCTTGCCATATGCTCTGTTCTTGTTTACCGGACCACAACATTCTTCACTCTGACTTCCGGTAGAGACACACCATGTCCTGCGGATGTGTGGGATGAACTTTGTTGCCATTAATGACAACAATCATGAATCCATATAGTGTCTCTTGCCAACAATCTCCCCCTTTGGCATTGATGGCAACACTTAGTGAAAAATGACTAAGTGTATACACTATGCTCCCCCTTAGCTGATGCTCTGTCTTTATATATATTTTCCAGAGCTCCCCCTTAGTTGGATTCCCCATTTTTCACTACTCTTCACTCCCCCTTTGACATCAATGGCAAAGGGTAGGGTCTGCACACCAAAATTTTCAAAAAATTTACTATACTTAGCCGCATAAGTATATATATACAAGTTGTACTTACATATACTTAAGTATGTCTGCAAAAGTGTTCTTCAACTATACAACTTTTGTCGCCCAACTCTGCTTCATCCTGTCTAAAATTGAGATATGCCCACTCAACAGGAATGCAAACGCATCTGCCCTTTTTAGATCTATCGGATCATTTGTCTGGGCTGTGATTTGAGCTTCTGTTATGGCCTCATGCATGGCCTCTAGCTTAGGGACAATTAACCCCCTGAGCTCACTCAACCTGCTTATTCTATTTTTCCTTTCCTTCTCCAATTTCTTGATTTCACTCAAGACTGCGATAGTCTGACATTCTTGATTTGTTATAGAGGATGAAAGAGGATCAAAATTTTGAGACAAGCTTAGTAGTTTGTCCTCTTGCTCTTTTATTTTCTTCTCAATCTCCACTGTTACCTTGGACCAGGAGATACAAAATTTGTATATTTCACCACCATCCTTAAGAGCATTTTCTAAGCTCTTTATCCCAATGTTCATGTTTCTCCTATCATTAATGATCAAACCCTGTACCTTGGAGAACCTTTTATCCAAAAACTCCTTCCGGACCTTTTCTTCAGCTGATTTTTCTAGAGAATCAAAATGTGTACTAACACTGCTGACTAAGGTTTTGAGATTACCGGAAGAGGAGGCTGTGGGATCTTTCTGAAAAGATGGCATGATCTTTTCCAGCACTCCGGATGCAGCTTCTATCAACTCACAGTCTTCCATATGAGACTTTAGGAGTTTTTCATTAGCCTTAGCATTTGCAAATGAAGCTATCTTCATTGTCTGTATCGGAGAAAGAGAATCAAAATTGAATGGACCTTGTAGAAGCTCCAGTTCATCAATCTCCATTGTTTCTTTGTTTAGGAATTCTTGGACAGTTTGTGCAGTGTCTCTTGCTGGAGACAGATATTTCTTCTCTTCTGCAATCTTGGAGCTATCCTTAGGAGTTTTCTCTCCTTCACCACTAGCAGTTGTGGTTTTCTCTGCTGAAGTCTTCTCTCCTTCTACAACCTTAGCACTGTCATCTTCTTTTTCCTTCACCTCTGCTTCTTTCTCCTATAATTTTTCTTCTCCTTTAGATCCGGAGACTGTTGGGGAAACTGGAGGAGAAATGTTAGTCTGTTCGGGGCCCACCTCTTCTGACATTTTCTCAGGAGTTTCTTCTGCAACATTTGTAGTGGAGGGATCAATACCCAAGTCCTCTATAATAGGAAGATTAAATCTTTTGAAGGTTTTCTAGAGAATATCTTCAGTGTCCTTGGCTACCTTGTTGGTCTCACCAAGCATAAGCTGATTCATCCTTGCTTTGCTCCTGAATTCATCCTTGCAGCCTTTGAATACCATATTCATTGTCTTGGGATCAATTGAAGGATATAGCTGAATATCTATCTGTTCCCGGATCTCAAGGTCTTTTGCCATGGCATTGGTCTTTCTCATTTCCAACTCCTTCTCTAGACTCTTAGGAATTAGAGAGATAATTTCAATAAAGGCTTTATTGTAAATGTTTAAAAACTTAACTGTGGCTTCTTCCAGAATCTTTTTATCTGCTTCATTATAATAATCATAGAATTCTATTAAGGGTTGTAGGTTGCCATCCACAGTGACTGCTTTTACTACATCATCTAAGGAGAGAGTAGGTTTTTCAACAAATTCCTCTTCCTTCTCTTCTTCTCCTTGATCGGATGATTTCTTCTTCTTCTTTAGTTTCCTGATCTCCTCATCTAATTTAGTTTCCTCTTCATCCTTTTGACTTGCATAAGCCCTTGTGGCTTTTGTCTTTGATCTTTTCTCTCTTTTACCGGATGCCTGGACTTCCAATTTTGAGCTTTTGGCTGTGACAGGTGTAGATCTTTTTGATGATCTGGTCCGAGTTGAGGTTTCTACTGGAGCACTTTCCTTGCTTTTCTTTTCTGCCTCTTTCTTCTCTTCCTCAGCCCTTTCCATCCTTTTCTTGTGGGCATCAAGTGCCTCCTTTGAGGTGCCAAGGCCTTGGGCAATATTTTCTACTTCTTTTCTCACCTTCCTCTTGATCTCTGGTTCTCTGAGTTCAACATGGATTTTTATACTCAGCTCCTCAAAGGTTCCAAACCTTTCTGCTTTTGGATCTTTAGGCTGGCTTAGCATGTGTTGAACATGCAACTCCATAATCTATTCATCAACTTCATACCCCATGGGCATGATCTAGACTATCCTTGGTTCTACTGCCTCCATTAGGCACTGATCAGTCTCTACCATAAAGCAGATTCTGTCTTTGTATTTCTCAACAAGAGACTGGGGAATCCTTTCTCTTGCTTGCATCATGTTCTGAAAGTTCTTGAAATACCCCCACAGAGCTGTATTTTGTGCTTTGTTGTCACCAAGTCCATGTAAATAATCTCTGATTTGGATAGCTATTGGTCTATCATTCTCCCATACCTAGCCATTAGATCCGGGAAGCTCATTCATAAAGTAGAAGAATAAGCACAATATCAATCCTCCATACTTGAATGAATTCTTTTTGTCTTTCTTGATTTTCTGCAGATTCTCCAAGAGTTAGTTCAAGAGAAGTTGACAAAGATCATAGTCTGCATCCTTTCTTAACATTTCATAAGTGGTATAGATGGCAATTCCAGGTATAGAATTTTCTCTGCTAGAATGATATATCTTATATCCAATGATCATAGAAGTAAGCTTGACATCCGGATCAATGATGTCATCTACTGTCATTGCTCTTTTGTCAAACTTAGATCCAATAGCATCACTCACAATTTGGTTCTTTACAAATTTAAGAACAAGAATCCCACCAGATGAGTGTAATCTGATAATTGCCCTGATGGCATCCTTAGTGATCTTGAATGGTCCATTCAACCACATGAAGTTGTCATGTATTCTGCTCAGAATGTACCTAACCCATTCATCCTCCATAAAACAGGGGAAATGTATGTATTGTGCAAAGTGCTTGTTCCGGACGCCTATGTATTGGGGTTTGAGCTCAAATGAATCATCTAACAGTTGTTTGTGATAGATATCTCTTAGTTTGAATTCCCTAAACTCTTCAACATTTGCATGTATATAAACCCTAATATCTTCGGTGTGCAATACACCATGCGGAACACTGGAAAATGCACCTAGGGGATCTACCTCCAAGGATTTATATGGATGTTTCTTAAATGAGGGCCGAGGTCTATCAGAGATCTTTACTATATTCGGAGTAGCCATCATCAAACAATCTTACTGAAGGATATCAAGAACGATAAATACCTTTTACGCAGGTTAGGGCACACGAAGAAATCCGAATAGAGCTGTATGAAAA
This sequence comes from Cunninghamia lanceolata, assembly GCA_027924645.1. NCBI lineage: Eukaryota > Viridiplantae > Streptophyta > Pinopsida > Cupressales > Cupressaceae > Cunninghamia > Cunninghamia lanceolata. The sequence continues at coordinate 5,111,097 of BSBN01000886.1, forward strand.
GTTGCCTTGATCTTTTGGGAGAAGTTGTTTGCAGAGCTCCTTTTCTTTCTTCTTCACATGTGAGTGTACAAGTGTGTAAATGACAAACAAATGAACTCTTTTATTCCAAGAAGCCCTAATTTTCACCCTGTAATAAATGCTCAACCTAATTCATTCCAGTTTGCCTGGTTTTCCTTATTCAAGGAGGAAGAAACTCATCTGGATCATTATGATTCCCTTGAGATCGATGTTAGTGATGAATCATCATATCCACTTGTCCTTCTGATCATCTTATGTATCCGCAAATCAAGCTGTATCAATTTGGATTCATATCGGGCCAATCTTGTGAGAAACCTGTTTTACCGAAAGACTTGCTTAACCAAACCAATTCTGAAGGAATTGAACCTTTTAAATTTTCTTGCAGATCTCTCAGATCTTTACCTGACCTTCTTTACATGTTTCTCTAGAAACCCTTTGATCTGCAGCTTCTCATGTGCCAATTTCAGGCACCACTTAACTGGCTGGGGGAACAAGGTTTTCTTTGTGTCTCCCCCTGAGCTAGAGCTCACCTTTTAGTTTCTGAAAGGAATATCAGCACTATAGTCTGGTGCGGATCCAACCTCTACATTCTCTAAACTTTTCTTCACCCAAATCTTGTTCATCTCATTCCTAACTTCATCTGCATTCACCTTTTGTTTACCCTTATCTTGATTCTGATTATGATATACCGGACCTCTTTTCTCCTGATTCTTGCTACTACAGAATTTTGCATTATGACCAGACCTATTACAGATTTGGCAAACAACATTTCTTTGCATAGTTGACTGATATCCTCTTGATCTGCATTGATTAGCCATATGACCTACTCTATTGCATGCAAAGCATCTACCATTGAATGATTTGTTCATTTGCATATTTCTGCATTCATGAGACTTGTGACCATACCTTTTACAGTTAAAACACTATCCGTAGAAGGATGAATTAGTCTGATTCATTCTCTTTCTGCACTGATTAGCTTTGTGACCAAAGTGATTGCAGCTGTGGCAGTATCCATTGAAGAATGGATATCTTTGAGCATTGGGCTGTCTTACCGGAGGTCTTCTAGGCCTGTTCCTTGGATTTTCTGATCCAAAATTCTTCTGACCGGATCTGGAGCTTTCTCCTTTCTCATATCCCAAACCACATTTGTCATCTACCTTCTTTTGACTTTCAAGAAGAACTTCAAGTTGAGAAGAACTTATCTTGAATTTCTCTTTATACTCATTTGATGTTTAAAGATCCCTTTTTAGAGAGATAATTTGATCCTCAAGTTTTTCTTCATTATCTTTAGCATCTTCAAGATCAGACTCAAGATGTCTGATAATTCTATCCATCTGGTGGCAATCTTCTGATTTCTCCTTGAGAGATTGTCTTAGATTATCTTTAGTTTTTCTTTTCTCTTCAACTTCTTGGGTAAACTTTATAACTCCTGATTCCATTTCATGTCTTACCATAATGATTTATTTTGATAACTTTTCACATAACTTGGTTTTCTCAGTCAGTTCTTCATTTGCATTATTTTCTTCACCTTATCTTGCCAATTGCTGAAGCAGCTCCTTTCTCTTTTTCATAGAGAGACTTAATTTGTCTTTTAGTTCTCTCATGAAATCATCAGCCTGTTTGAGTCTTTCCTTTAATTCATTGACTTCAGAGTTTGACTGTTCAAGATCCTCAAGGGCAGCCTTGAGTTGCTCCCTTAAACCATATGCATCCATTTGGACTCCCAGATCTTCCTCGAGCTGTTAGACTCTATTAGGAGGAACCTTGCTCTGATACCAATTGTTGATAACTGAGAGGGGGGGTGAATCAGTTATCCTAATTATTTCTTCTTTCTGAACTTTCTTATTAATCAATGCAACATTAATTCAAATAAGCAAACATTACCATGAAAAGGAAAAACACATGACACAATATTTTTGACGTGGAAACCCTATTAAGGGAGAAAACCATGGGGTGATTAACCCAAAGATTATTCTTTGTTAGAAGAATAAGGAAATACAAAATGGCACTTGCCAATTAGGGCTCACTGCCCGAGCACACTGCTCACAAAGGAGGCACACTGCCTACAAGGAGACACGCTGTCTACAAAAGAATGTTATATAATACTTGAACTTATTGGAAGCATCCACATATGCTGGAGTTCAGTTCTGGTTAGGCTCAATACACTGATCTGCTGCACTTCATCTTCCCTCTTCTCTTATGCTGCTTTCCTTTCACATACCGGACCTTCCTTACTGCTTTTGCTCTGCTCTGCTTTTATTCGTATACCACATATCACAACAAAACTTCTCACAACAAAATCCATCCTTTATATATATCTGCACAAGTGATTTCATTATCTTTCTAGTTGGCACCCGGAACAGTCAATCTTCTCACAAACTCTGTTCTATCGGCTGAATCCTTACACATCAAGTAATGTGGATCAAGCATATACTTGTAGAAATCATTAATCATGTCGGCCAAACATGATTCATGCCTTCATAACCTTTAACACCATCAGTAACACATCCGGAAAGTAGTCTGATGTTCTGTCAGTCAGTTCTTCCTCTGTTCACACTGTCACTCAGGAACCCGGTACTCAAGTATTCATATCTTTTGCCTCATCTATCACCGGAGGCTAAAACCTTGGAATCTATCACTCAAGGTAGTACTCTTTACTTCCCCAAATCTGCACTTTACCAAGATACTTCCTCTGAGAGATCCGGACCTGTCTGTTGGACCTTGCCATATGCTCTGTTCTTGTTTACTGGACCACAACATTCTTCACTTTGACTTCCGGTAGAAACACACCATGTCCTGCGGATGTGTGAGATGAACTTTGTTGCCATCAATGACAACAATCATGAATCCATATAGTGTCTCTTGCCAACACCAATAGCACTAGCATAAGGTACTCTGCTCATGTCCTCCACCTCCCTAGGAGATTTTGGACAATCCTCAATAGAAAACTTTGTCCCCAAAGAAACAGGAACACACAATGGTCTACAATCTACCATGTTGAACCTATCCAACACGGTCTTCACATACTTACTCTGGCTTAACCAAAGTTTTCTGGTTGTTCTATCTCTTTTGATTTCCATTCCTAGAATGTACCTAGCTACCCTAAATATTTTATTTCAAATTGTGCTGACAATTGAGATTTAAAATCAGATATCATATTCTTTCCCTTCCCAATGAGCAACATATCATCAACATACAGTGCAACAATGAGAATATGATCACCATCAAACTTAAAATATACACAGTGATCCAATTTTGATCTCACAAATCCAATTGACAACACAAAGGCATCAAACTTCAAGTACCACGTTCTAGGAGACTGCTTCAAACCATACAAAGACTTCTTTAACTTGCAAACCAAATTTTCTTTACCTTTCACCATGTAATGCTCTGGCTGTGACATGTAGATTTCTTCCTCCAAATCACCATGAAGGAAAGTTGTCTTCATATCCATCCGTTCTACCTCTAAGTCATAAGCTGCTACAAGAGATAACAGGAATCAAATGTGTTGGTGCCTACATAAAATTCAGATTTCAAGTATTCATTCGCAAGAACTTTTCACGAAAACCTAAAACATTCTAAGTCTGTCGGCCTTCACTTTTGCATGTATGTATCTTTGTATATGAATTGTTGTTTGTATGTACATTTGAATGTGCAAGCACGCATGTACATTGGTGGGCCCAAAAAAAGAGTTAAATCAGCTTCAAAAAGTGCAAAATTGGTTGTATGCATATTGGGCTTGTATGTGCAATTCTGGGCGTGAAAAGTGGATGTACATTGAAGATTTCATCACAGATTCCTAGAATATTCCATGCTTGTATATAAGGGTTTGCATGTATATTTTGCATTTATGTTTAAGATACAATGGGTAGAGACAATGGCTATATGCAAAGGAATGTACATCGCCAAGGTACAAAGGCAGAATGTACATCGCAAAGATACAAAGGTGAATGTATATCAAATATACAAAGAGGAAACATGCAAAGGACACATACAAAGACAAGATGCAAAGGAGGAGATACAAAGTCTGGGGCCCACCAATTGTATGCAAAGGTGATTGTATCTTTACACATGCAATCGAACATACAATGTGATATGCAATCCTGAGATGCAAAGCCCGGACCTGAAATGATTATACATTTTGGTTGATAAAGGCAGAAGTCTGATTGTATGTATGTTTTGCTTGTATATTCGCAGTTGTATGTATGTGATATACAAGGCAAAGATACAAGGGAGGATATATAAGGTGGACTTGACTGGCAAATTAAATTTGGCAAATTCAGCGTTGAGTCCACTGTTTGTATATTAAGCGCATTGTATGTTTAGATATACAAAGAAGAAGAGATACAACCCAGACATGAAAGAAGAATGTATTTTGGCAGATTTCAGGTTGGGGTCCGCAGTTGGTTGTATATGGTGCATTGTATATGTGCAATGTACAAGGTCGACATACAAGAGGGAAGATGCAATGCCCGGACCCAGTGGTGCCTTCAAATTTGTTTCATAGTGATTTGGGGTCCGCGGTATGTATTTTCGCATTTGTATATGCGATATACAAAGAGATATGCAACAGGAAAAGATACAAGCCAGATTTCAAAGGTTTCTCCAATCTGCCTCATAAATGCAATGGAGTCTGCAGTTGTATGTATATTGCATGTTGTACATGCAATGTACAATGCGATATACAAAGGATGAAGATACAAGGCTGGACCCGACTGTGATTTCAAATTGATTCATAAGATTTGGGGTCCGCGCATTGTATGTGGTGGTTGTATGTACATGCTTTTGCACATACAAATATTTGAATGTACAATGGGCGAAAAGGCAAGATGTATGTTTGTGCTGGGAAAAGTCAGCGATGGAAAAAGGGCACCTACGTGGCGCGATCTCATTGGTTGTGGACTTTTTAGTGTGATTTGAAGCCGCAGATCTTAGCGGGAGGAAATGAATCGACGGTCATGCTTCAAATTTTCATGAAAGGAGGAATTTCTTTGTATCTACAGCTGCATTCTAGATAGAAGAAATTTCAAAACAGCAAACTGCTGCATTTCAAAACAGGTAGGTCGGCCATTATGACAGAGTTGCAGAGGTATGGTCGAATGATTGACAGGCCAGCTACCATTTTTAATGATAAAATCTCTAAGCGGCTGCATGTTCCCCGATCCCACCTATTTTTCCTCCTTTTTCTCTCTGCTGCATTCAATGTTTTAGGTGCCATTTTCATGGTGCGATGTATCTGGCAACTTCTCAAAATGACATTGTACTGAATGTTGAGTACACGTTCTTGCATATAAGCAAACTGTGTCACTCATTTTTATGTGGTTGAAGACTTGGGCAATTTTTAGAGAAATAACGAAGAACAGAGCATTTCTTGGTTGTTCTGTCTCTTTTTGTGAGTTTATGAGTTGCATTTGAATGCACCTTGCACATATGTTTCAATTTCATGTTGTGTTTATATGAAAAATACATTGTTGCATGTGTTTAGTTGTTTATCTCCATTACTGTATGCATCCCTTCTTTTGAATTTGGTTGCTAAGGGTTTCTAAAGTTCTAGGATACAGATTTGCTGTATTGCATGCTTGATCTCTAACTTCCATTCAAGGAGTGGATTAAACTATTTTAGGTCAAGTATGAAGAAGAATGTATGTCAGCTGGGATATGTGTAAGTAGAGGCAGCTAAATACTCAGCCTTGGGTGGTGTTTGTAAGGTAAATACCAGTCCTAACCCCTTGAAACTTGAATGCCAGTGCAAATAATTCTCTTGTATACGTCTAGTTGACTCCTTGCCCTGAGATAGGCACCGGTCTGCCCTTGTGTAGTAGTTATGATCCAAAACCCCCTGTCTTGCTTCCAAAACATAAATACAAACCATTTCATATTTCCAATCTATTAGTTCATAGGAGTAGAAATAGAACCCCTGCATACTCTCATTCCTAACCAGTCAAATATGTCCAAGAACACTGCCAACCTTGTGATTTATCACCCAAATCTTGGTCCAAACATGAGAGTATTCTGCCTTTTCTGAAAAGCTAAATCTTTTTGTCATTGGGTGAGTCAAAGATCAAACCTTTAGCTATAGGGATACCCCCCTTGGTGCGGCAGAACCAAAAGTGAAGGGGAGGCAGCTCACGTAACCTCCTGTATTTGTTGGCTGAATCTGCCTATGCATTGGAACTGGCAAACCCTCTGCTAATTCAGAGAGAAAGACCCAACAAAGTGGCGACTCTACTGGGGAGTTGAAGTAAAAGAGTGAATTCTTGCCCATCTGAATCACCAACAAAATGGCAACTCTACTGGGGATGTTGATTTGAAGGTGTTATCTTTTTGCCTCCCTAGTTAGGGGTTTCAAACCTGGAAGTGCCTTGTTGCAGTAATCTTGAAGATTTATGTGTGGCTCTGTTGTTAGACAACCCAAAAAGAAAGAAATGAATTTTCAACTTCAGGCTATTTGAAGCTCATTCCTCAGTCAAGGAGGTGGTGACTCTGCACAAAAAGAACCTGAAAGAAAATACAAAGATGTGTTAGATTTTCATACTTTCAGTTAAGGAGAGGAATTTACAGCAGTTGCAACATATCCAGGTATTTTTATAAGTTTTAAAGGATTCCCTATTTGGTGAAGTAGCACTGGTTAAAAGGGAAATATTGGTGAGAGATTGCATGTTTTTGTATTTGTTGAGAATGTAGTTTCTATTTTCAAATGAGGTATGCAATATTATTGAAAGTACTCATTTAGAGGACTTTAGGAAATTTGAAACAACAGTTTGTATTTTAAAGGCCTAAGGTCATTGATTGAAAATATGAGTTGAGAATAGGGTTGTAAAAACACATAAAGATGTATTATTAGCCATGCACCCTTGTGAGGTGTCAAATGCAATAATGTATAATAACCAATCCCAACCATGTAATAAAAGAAGTTTCAGCATTGACAGATATAAGCCCATCAATTTCAATGGCATTTATGGTTATCCAAATGCTTTTCCATCTGAAATTAGAAAGTATTTGCCCAAATTTAGTGGTGCAAAGGATGAATCAGCTGATAGACACTTGCAACAGTTTAGAAATGTTATAGATGACTTTGAGGTTGACCATGAAGATGTAGTTATGAGATTATTTGTTCAATCTCTAGATGAAGATGCAAGGGACTGGTTCTCCTACCTTCCGACCTACTCTGTCAACTCTTGGCAAGAATTTAAATTTACATTTCTAGAACAATATGGTGAAAGAATATCTAAATATGCAGTTATCAGTGATTTCATGTACATCCATATTGAAAAAGATGAGTTAATTCCAGCCTTTAACCTCAGATTTATGAAGGCATTGAAAAGAATTATGGAATGCATGAGACCTAATGATGCATTGTGTCTGGTGGTCTGTCTAGGAGCATTTGATAAGAAAATGAGCTATAGATTGAGAGATAAGGAGCCCACCACATTACATCAGGCACATCAGTTTGCAATAGATATTGAAAATAATTGGAGGTATGGAATTCAAAAAGGTTATTTCTCTGTAAATCTCTACACCCCTGCTATCCCTATTTATACATCATTTCAAGGTAATGATGACTCTGCCATGGAGGAGGATGCCCTGATTTGCCCAGCAAATGAAGCTGATTGTGATAATTTTTCAAGTAATGTTTACATGCCAGTCCTCAGCGAAGAGCGTTCATGTTTAAATGATCCAGTTATGCATAGTTGTGATCATATGGATCAAGAGTCAATTCCAGTTTCATCAAGAAGTGTTAGAGGGCTGGAAAGTGATATGGATAGTGCAGCTTCAAAATGCATTAAAGTAATAGAAATCTTGTATGTGGGGAAATTAGATGATGAAGAAGAGGTGGATTGTCATGAAGAAGAAACAGAGACCTTTGCAATGAGAATGAATCCCCTTTATGATGAGCCTTTAGATGTATTAAACATTGTGAGTCATGACCTTCATTGGTGCAGAATTAACACTCTTTTTGAAGATGATGATGAATATGAGGAAACAATTGACATAGGTGCTGCATCAGTTTGTGGAGAAGAGCCATATGAATCAAATTCAGAGATCTTTAGCTCTTGTGAAGATAATATGGATATGCATACGATGGATAATAAATGTTCAGCATCAGTTGTGCAATATGTATGCAACTATGGGTGTGTGGATCAAGTTTTGTTTTCTATGTCAATAAGTGATATAAATGACATTGAAGGTCTCATATATTCTGAGTGTTTTGAGTTTATGGATCAGCTGGATGAGTGCCTGGTAATGTGCAATAGCCAGGTAGACAATGAGGAATATAACATACATATATTACCTAATGCTGAAAGATATTCCAGTATGTATGGTTATGTGTCTGATTGTGAGATGCAGAGTGACAGTGGCAAGTTTTCAAAAATGGTAAAGTATATAATGGACAAGATTGGCTTATGGGCAAATTGTGTTGATGTTTTCAGTTGTGGTTGGGATCATTTAGATCAGAATCGGGCATTTGATAGGAGGAGGTTATGGTTTTTCATTTTTGGTTGCCCAGGGCCACCAATATAATCTTCAAAAATGTATTTGTGATGCAAGTTGATGTAGTGTTTGACTCTATAGCCCAATGGATAAGGGACTAGTCTGCATCCCAGAGATCTATGGTTCTCACCATACCTGCAAGAGGCATGCATCCCCAGACAGAGCCAATGTTAGTGACTGCATAAAATTCAGATTTCAAGTATTCATTCGTAGGCACTTTTCAAGAAAACCCAAAAAATTCTAAGTCTGTCGGCCTTCACTTTTGCATGTATGTATCTTTGTATATGCATTGTTGTTTGTATGTACATTTGAATGTGCAAGCGCAAATGTACATTGGCGGGCCTGAAAAAAGAGTTAAATCGACTTCAAAAAGTGCAAAATTGGTTGTATGCATATCGGGCTTGTATGTGCAATTTTGGGCGTGAAAATGTACATTGAAGATTCCATCGCAGATTCCTAGAATATTCCATGCTTGTATGTAAGGGTTTGCATGTATGTTTAAGATACAATGGGTAGATACAATGGCTATATGCAAAAGAATGTACATCGCCAAGGTACAAAGGCAGAATGTACATCGCAAAGATACAAAGGTGAATGTATATCAGATATACAAAGAGGAAACATGCAAAGGACACATACAAAGACAAGATGCAAAGGAGGAGATACAAAGTATGGGGCCCACCAATTGTATGCAAAGGTGATTGTATCTTTGCACATGCAATCGAACATACAATGTGATATGCAATCCTGAGATGCAAAGCCCAGACTCGAAATGATTATACATTCTAGTTGATAAAGGCAGAAGTCTGATTGTATGTATGTTTTGCTTATATATTCGTAGTTGTATGTATGTGATATATAAGGCAAAGACACAAGGGAGGATATACAAGGCGGACTTGACTGGCAAATCAAATTTGGCAAATTCAGCGTTGAGTCCACAGTTTGTATATTAAGCGCATTGTATGTTTAGATATACAAAGAAGAAGAGATACAACTCGGACGTGAAAGAAGAATGTATTTTGGCAGATTTCAGGTTGGGGTCTGCAGTTGGTTGTATATGGTGCATTGTATATGTGCAATGTACAAGGCCAACATACAAGAGGGAAGATGCAACACTCGGACCTGGTGGTGCTTTTAAATTTGTTTCATAGTGATTTGGGGTCCGCGATATGTATTTTCACGTTTGTATATGCAATATACAAAGAGATATGCAACATGAAAAGATACAAGCTAGATTTCAAAGGTTTCTCCAATCTGCCTCATAAATGCAATGGAGTCCATGGTTGTATGTATATTGTATGTTGTACATGCAATATACAAAGTGATATAGAAAGGATGGAGATACAAAGCCGGACCTGACTGCGATTTCAAATTGATTCATAAGATTTGGGGTCTGCGGCTTGTATGTGGTGGTTGTATGTACATGCTTTTGCACATACAAAGATTTGAATGTACAATGGGTGAAAAGGCAAGATGTATGTTTGTGCTAGGAAAAGTCAGCGATGGAAAAAGGGCACCTACATGGCACGATCTCATTGGTTGTGGACTTTTCAGTATGATTTGAAGCTGCAGATCTCGGTGAGAGGAAATGAATCGACAGCCCTGCTTCAAATTTTCATGAAAGGAGGAATTTCTTTGTATCTACAGCTGCATTCCAAATAGAAGAAATTTCAAAATAGTGAACTGCTACATTTCAAAACAAGTAAGTCGGCCATTATGATAGAGTTGCAGAGGTATGGTCGACTGATTGACAGGCTAGCTACCATTTTTAATGAGAAAATCTCTAAGCGGCTGCATGTTCCCCGATCCCACCTATTTTTCCTCCTTTTTCTCTCTGCTGCATTCAATGTTTTAGGCGCCATTTTCATGGTGCGATGTATCTGGCAGCTTCTCGAAATGACATTGTACTGAATGCTGAGTACATGTTCTTGCATATAAGCAAACTCTGTCACTCATTTTTATGTGGTTGAAAACTTGGGCAATTTTGGGAGAAATAACGAAGAACAAAGCATTTCTTGGTTGTTCTATCTCTTTTTGTGAGTTTATGAGTTGCATTTGAATGCACCTTGCACATATGTTTTAGTTTCATGTTGTGTTTATATGAAAAATGCATTGTTGCATGTTAGTTGTTTGTCTCCATTGATGTATGCATCCCTTCTTTTGAATTTGGTTGCTAAGGGTTTCTAAGGTTCTAGGATACAGATTTGTTGTATTGCATGCTTGATCTCTAACTTCCATTCAAGGAGTGGATTAAACTGTTTTAGGTTAAGTATGAAGAAGAATGTGTTAGATTTAGGGTAGACAACTAAGAGGGGGTGAATCAGTTGTCCAAAACATTCTTCCAATTAAACACTTAAATCCACTTTGTAATCAATCATGAAAACATAATGCATTAAATTAAGAGCAAAAAAACATTAACACATAGGACACCAAGATTTTGACGTGGAAAACCCAGTTAAGAAAAAAACTACGGGGTGATTAACCTAAGATTGTATTCTCTGTTAGAAGAATAAAAAGAACAAAATGGCACTTGTCAATTAGGGCTCACTGCTTGAGCACACTGCTCATAAGAGGCCCACTGCCTACAAGAGACACATTGTCTACAAAATAATACGTATTACATTCATGAACTGGAGAATAGCATCTTCACCATGCTTGAATCAGTTCCATTTAAGTCCAATACTTCTGCTCTGCCTTTTTCTCTCCTCCTCGCTACCACACTCACATCTCCACCAGACACACTTTGAAATGACTTTACAACTCCATATATATACAAGACTTTGACTTAGGAATAATCATCTAAGTCAGCAAACATCTACAAGAACATCTGCAAGATGTGTAACTCATCCGGTCGGCCAGTCTCAGGAAGAACACCATCATCCGGAAGTTATTCTTCAATTGTGAGCTCCAACTCCAATGCAGACCACCAACACAAACTAGACACAATCTGAAGACCTCCACAAGATTGTCTGAATAACCAAAAACATCCACACTTCATTTGCTTACTAAAATCCTTCTCTCCTTTATCTGGAACCTCAAGAACAAAGTCTGTCATCACTGTCACAAAGGAATAGATGCTTATGGACCTTCAAACCACGAACCAATCGAGTTAACACTTCACAAAGACTTCCTCAACACTCCCTCAAATCCACAAAATAGGATAATGCATTTCTGGATCTCACCGGACCTATCTGAATCACTCTGTCACCTTTGAACACCTACCGGAACCAGTTTTACTTGAGCGGCCACAAATTCTTCAGATCTTCATGTGGACCTCTGAAATCTTTACTGGATCACCTTAAGACAAATATCTACAAACCCTTTAAACTACATCCTCTGATCCTCATCTTATCTTGGACTTTTACCTTACTATCTTCATTGTTCTTCACTATTCCTGATATGACCAATTTTCTCAGTATCCTCAGCAAATAGTTCATCCAATCCTTATCATTAATGCAACAAGAGTATGTTGACATCAATGACAACACCGGTTAGGCCCATACTTGCAACAATCTCCCTCTTTGTCATTGACGGCAACATGTGATGTGAAAAACTGTTATGATCATCAAGACAAGAACTTCTCCTTACTGTCACAACTCCCCCTATCAGCAACAACCATTCACATGTCTTCTCTTCCTTTCCTGCTCCCCCTTTGATCAGAAAACACTTTTTTTCACATGTCTTCTCTCCCCCTTTGACATCAATGGAAAAGGGAACATACTTGCAATTCCACCATTTCAGAATCATATCAGCTGCTCCCCCTGAGTAGCAGCTCTCCATCATCAATCCAGATCACAAGATATGACTATGATATCCACCAGACTGATGCACATAAGTGAACCTTAGTTCATCACCGGAGGGGCAATAACCCCTAACTTATCCCTGAGATACTCAAAAGAGTCCTTAGGTAGAGGTTTAGTAAAGATGTCTGCAATCTGATCCTTGGAAGGCAGAAACTACAATCTGACTTCATTCTTGTTCACTTGTTCTCTCAAAAAGTGAAACTTGATGGATATATGTTTAGTCCTTGAATGCAACACCAGATTCTTAGATATATTTATTGCACTTGAATTATCACAGAAGATTGTGATAGGCTCCTCATACTCCACTCTTATATCTCTTAGCATTTGCTTCATCCACAAAACTTGAGTGCAACTACCTGTTGCTACAATATATTCTATTCTGCAATGGACAGAGATATTGCCTCTTGTTTCTTTCTCAGCCAATAAACCAATCTCTTCCCCAAAAAGAATGCTCCACCACTGGTACTTTTCCAGTCATCCACATCTCCTACCCAATCCGCATCTGTATATACATGAAGAGAGAAATCATGATCTCTGGGATACCACAATCCATACTCAATTGTTCCTTTTAGATATCTAAAACTCCTCTTGATTGCCATGACATGAGATTCTCTAGGAACAGCTTGAAATCTAGCAACAAGACCCACAACATTCATAATGTCAGGTCTAGTTTGAGTGAGATACAACAATCCTCCAATCATTGACCTATACTTTTTCTGATCAGCCTTAGGAGAGTCATCATCTTTGCCCAATTTACATCTGGTTGCCATGTGAGTATTCATTGGTTTTGAGTCTTCCATCCCAAATTTCTTCAACAATTCTTTCACATATTTGGTCTGAGAAATGAAGATTCCTTTCTTTGTTTGAGTGATTTGTAGACCCAAGAAGAAATTTATTTCCCCAAGCATAGACATCTCAAATTCACTTTTCATTTGATTTGCAAAAGTTTTACACATACTATCTCTTCCTCCAAAAATGATATCATCAACAAACACTGCAACAATCAAGATGTTTTCATGATCAATTTTGAAATACAAATTACTGTCTGCAGTACCTTTGTTGAAACCAATCTTCAAAAGATGCTTATCCAATCTTTCATACCAAGCTCTTGGGGCTTGCTTTAGTCCATACATTGCTTTCTTCAACTTGCAGACCATATCACCATGATCAAACAATTAAAATCCATCTAGTTGCTCAATGTATACTTCTTCTTCCAAGTCACCATTCAGGAAGGTAGACTTGACATCCATCTGATATACTTTGAAGTCCTTGAAGGCAGAAAAAGCAATAAATAATATGACTGCTTCAATTCTTGCCACTGAAGCAAAAGTTTCTTCAAAATTAACTCCTTCTATTTGAGAGTAACCCTTGCAGACCAATCTGGCTTTATTTCTGATTACTTCACCAACTTCATTCAGCTTGTTCCGAAAGACCCATTTTGTTCCAATCACATTCTTGTTTCTAGGTCTGGGAACAAGATCCCAGGGGTGATTTTTCTTAATTTGCATTAGCTCTTCCTCCATTGCTTTAGTCCAGTTTTCATCATTGCAAGCTTCATTCACTGTCTTAGGTTCAATCTTTGAAATTAGACAATACTCATCTGAATCTTGAGCAATTCTCCTTCTTGTTTGTACACCTTTGCTTTTATCACCTATGATCTAATCTTCAGAGTGGTTCAGTCTTACATACCTAGGAACTTTGCAAGTTTCTTGCACTTCTGATTCTTGATCAGGCTCATTAAAACTCATCTCTTCTTCCTGATTTACCGAATCAGTTTGAATCTAAATTTCAGAAGGGGCTTGGGCTCCTTGAATCAGAACACCATTCTAATCATCTTAATCATATTCATAAAACCTTGAGGGTTTTTCAATTCCTTCATCAACCTTTACATTTGTACTTTCTATAATCTTTCTCAGTCTCTTGTTATAACACCGGTATGCTTTGCTTTGAGTAGAGTAACCCAAGAATATTCCTTCATCACTTCTAGCATCAAACTTGCCTAGATCTTCATCTCTTTTGATGTAACATTTTCTACCAAAGACTCTGAAATACCTTATAGTAGGAGTGATGCCAAACCAAAGTTCATAAGGAGTCTTACCAGTATTGCTTCTGATTTGTACTCGATTGAGAGTATAGACTGCAATGCCGATAGCTTCTCTCCAATAGATCTAAGGAACATTTGCTTCCATCATTATTGTCCTAGATGCTTCCTAGATGGTCCGGTTCTTTCTCTCCACTACTCCATTCTGCTGTGGAGTCCTAGGAGAAGACAATTGTCTCTTTATTCCATGTTTCTCACAGAATTCTATGAACTCACCGGATGTGAATTCTCCACCTCTGTTAGACCTCAGACACTTTAATTTTAATCCAGTTTCATTCTCTACCATAGCCTTGAATATTTTGAATTTCTCAAGAGCTTCTGATTTCTCTTTCAAAAAAGTTACCCACATCATCCGGGAGTAGTCATCAATTAGTAACATGAAGTATCTATCACCTTGCACACTCCTGATTCTTGCCGGACCACATAGATCAGTATGAACTAAGTCTGATAATTCGGTAGAAGATTGTTCCTTGCTTTTAAATGAGACTCTGCTTTGTTTTCGCAACTGACATTCTTTGCACATACTATTTGTAGGTTTTACCAGTTTTGGAAGATCTCTTACTACCTAAGTATTGCTTATCTTGATGATATTATCAAAATTCACATGACACATTCTCCTATGCCATAACCAACTCTGATCAATTTTCACAAATAGACAACTTTTACCAATACCAACTAAATGGAAAATATTACCTTTTGTTTGAGTACCGGATGCAATCTCTGTTCTGGGACTTTCAAAGATCTTGCATTTTCCATTCTTGAATTGAAGATCATAGCCTTTGTCCACCAACTGTCCAACACTGAGAAGATTGTGCTTCAATCCTTCAACATACAGTACATTACCGATTTTGTTTCTTCCATCAAAAGAAATAGTTCCTCTACCTCTGATTCTACGAGCAGAATTATCACCAAACTTTACCACTCCTCCTTCATACCTTTCCAAATCTATGAACTTATTTTTGTCACCTGTCATATGGTGAGAGCATCCACTGTCAATGACCCAATCATCATTTTCTTCAACTTGGGCAGCTAGAGCTCTTTCTACAACTTTATGATTGACAGATTCAGAGGGCATTAGATCTTCTTCCTTGATGGCAATAAACACCCAATCACTTTTAGATTTGTTTGTTGTCTCTGATTCATCATCTGTTACTCCTTCATTATCATCTTCTTCAAGCACATAGTAACAATTCTTTTGGAACCTTGATCTGTTAGGATTTGGCCTTGAAAATCTTTCTGGATATCTTGAGGCAAAATGACCAATCTTATTGTAGTTAAAACACTTAAAAGGCAATTTTCCTTCATACTTATCGGATCCTCTTGGCAGTCTTTTTGCAATAAGGGCTTAAAGTTGAGCAATTTCTGCTTCTTCTTCTTCTTCTTCCAGGTCTTTTCTTGCTTTTTCATACCATGATAGTTTCTTTGAAGAGTTCTCTACCAGATCAAACCTTTGTTTACCTTTTACAGAGGCACTGGCTTTGAATGCAAATTCAATCTTGGGAGGGGCATCTCCAAACTCGGTCATTTTAAATGTAGCCAATTTACCAGCCAATTGATCTCTTGTGACAGCTGTATGGGCTCTGAATTCTTCAATGGCAGCAACCTTGATTTTATAAGAAGCAGGAAGGGATCTGAGAATTTTGCCAACAATTTCATCTTCATCCAAGACTCCACCAGCACATCTAATTCCACAAACAAGCTCATTTACTCTTGGCATAAAAGTAGTGATATTTTCATCTTCTCTCATCTTCAAATTTTCAAATTTCCCTTTCAGACTCTGTAGCCTTGCACATTTAACATACTTGTCTCCTTCATGCAGAAGTTCCAATTTTTCCCAAATCTCAAAAGCAGTTGGTAGGTCAACAACATTTGAAAGCTCTGAATCAAATAATGTGCTTAGAAGAGCTTCTATAGTCCGCAGATTGTTTTCAGCATCTGTGATTTCATTTGGGGCTTTCAGACCACCCTGTGGAGGAGTATACTTCATTAAAGCCATGGTCCAGTGCTGCATTCCCATACATTGCAAGTGACATTTCATGTAACTTTTCCAAAGATTAAAATTGGTTCCATCAAACTTCGGACTATCCTTCTTGTAGGACGACATCCTGGATCTCCTCAAGCAGTTAAGCTCTTCTAGAGGAACTTAACTCTAATACTAATTGTTAGATTTAGGGCAGACAACTGAGAGGGGGGGTGAATCAGTTGTCCAAAATATTCTTCCAATTAAACACTTAAATCCACTTTGTAATCAATCATGAAAACATAATGCATTAAATTAAGAGCAGAAACACATTAACACACAAGACACCAAGATTTTGACGTGGAAAACACAGTTAAGGGAAAAACCACGGGGTGATTAACCCAAGATTGTATTCTCTGTTAAAAGAATAGAAAGAACAAAATAGCACTTGCCAATTAGGGCTCACTACCTGAGCACACTGCTCACAAGAGGCCTACTGCCTACAAGAGACACATTGTCTACAAAATAATAAGTATTACATACATGAACTAGAGAATAGCATCTTCACCATGCTTGAATCAGTTCCATTTAAGTCCAATACTTTTGCTCTGCCTTTTTCTCTCCTCCTCGCTACCACACTCACATCTCCACCAGACACACTTTGAAATGACTTTACAACTCCATCTATATACAAGACATCGACTTAGGAATAATCATCTAAGTCGGCAAACATCTACAAGAACATCCGCAAAATGCGTAACTCATCCGGTCAGCCAGTCTCAGGAAGAACACCATCATCCGAAAGTTATTCTTCAATTGCAAGCTCCAACTCCAATGCAGACCACCAACACAAATTAGACACGATCCAAAGACCTCCACAAGATTTCCTAAATCACCAAAAACATCCACACTTCATCTGCTTACTGAAATCCTTCTCTCCTTTATCTAGAACCTCAAGAACACAGTCTGTCATCACTGTCACAAAGGAATAGATGCTTGCAGGCCTTCAAACCACAAACAAATCGAGTTGACACTTCACAAAGACTTCCTCAACACTCCCTCAAATCTGCAGAATAGGATAATGCATTTCTGGATCTCACCGGACCTATCTGAATCACTCTATCACGTCTGAACACCTGCCGGAACTAGTTTTACTTGAGCGGCCACAAATTCTTCAAATCTTCATGCGGACCTCTAAAATCTTTACTGGATCACCTTAAGACACATATCTACAAACCCTTTAAACCACATCCTCTGATCCTCATCTTATCTTGGACTTTTACCTTACTATCTTCATTGTTCTTCACTGTTCTTGATATGACCAATTTTCTCAGTATCCTCAGCAAATAGTTCATCCAATTCTTATCATTAATGCAACAGGAGTATGTTGACATCAATGACAACACCGGTTAGGCCCATACTTGCAACAGAATGTATGTCAGCTGGGATATGTGTAAGTAGAGGCAGCTAAATACTCAGTCTTGGGTGGTGTTTGTAAGGCAAATACCAGTCCTAACCCCTTGAAACTTGAATGCTAGTGCAAATTATTCTCTTGTATACATCTAGTTGACTCCTTGCCCTGAGATAGGCACTAGTCTGCCCTTGTGTAGTAGTTATGATCCAAAACCCCCTGTCTTGCTTCCAAAACATAAATACAAACCATTTCATATTTCCAATCTATTAGTTCGTAGGAGTAGAAATAGGACCCCTACATACTCTCATTCCTAACCAGTCAGATATGTCCAAGAACACTGCCAACCTTGTGATTTATCACCCAAATCTTGGTCCAAACATGAGAGTATTCTGCCTGTTCTGAAAAGCTAAATTTTTTTGTCATTGGGTGAGTCAAAGATCAAACTGTATACGCCTAAAAATAACACGATTCAGTCTAAATAAATATTCTTAATATTTATTCCATTCTATTTCCTCTATCAATAAATAAATAACCAAATTTATTTATTTGATTCACATTCCTCTAAAATTAATTAAATATCAAAATATTTAATTATCTCTTCTAAAGTCAAAATTAAATAAAATCCTTTATTTAATTAAATTCTTCCAAACAATTAAATAATTCTTAATTATTTAATCAAATCAAATTCATTCTTCCAAATTTGAGTAAATCAAACCAAATTTATTTAAATCCTCTCAATCTCCAAAAATAAAATAAATCAAATATTTTATTTATTCTTCCAAATCATGCACAACAATTAAATAAATTTATTTATTTAATTTGCTTTTCTTATCTTTCAAATTCTTCAAATATCTTCTAAAATCTTCTAAAAATAAGTCTTCTTCTCCATGCACACAAAATTAAATAATTTATTATTTAATTTCTCTCAAATCATGCAAAAGCAAATCTTAAGTTGAGTTATATATTCAATCAACCTTGTTTTTATCAATATCTCTTAAATTAGAAAAAAGGTTTCTAATTTATGAAAAGCATGTCTTATCTTTAGAAAAGAAAGTGATTAACTCAAATAAAACAACTTTTGTGTGACACTTGTCTTCTTCTTTTCGTTGCACGTTCTCAACTGTTCTCAATCATTGATCTTCTCAAGTCTTCTACACCGTTGATCTTCATTCTTCCGAGTCTATAAATTCAACCTTGTTCTTCCATTTCAATAATCCAAGCTTTAAGTATTGTTACTTTGCAGGAATTACAGCACGCCTTTGGCACCAATTCCTTCATTGCTTGTGATCATGCCTTTTGTTACTATGCACTACCATCGTTGTGAAGCTTCTCTTCATTGTGACATTACCATAGCCATTCTCAATCGATATTCTTGACAAAGCAAAGAAGTGCACTCACTGAGGGCCCTATTTCATACACACAAGCACGATTTTGATAGGCAACCAATGGAAAACGCAAGGTAAAGGTTGTAAGTATCATCGGTTTGTTATTTGAATCTCCTTTTCCTTCATATTCTATTGATGTTTGCGTTTATATTATTAAATTGAATTTATCCCATTTTTACCCTAACATTTTTGGTGCCCACCATGGGGCCTAGCCCCAAATCTAACCCAAAAACTGAGTTTTTGTGTTTTAGAAGGCCGTACACAGGAGGAAACAGCGCATCTGACAATTCTTAACATGCATATGTTACCTGTCACGGCGCATCTATTTAATCAGCGCATACATTCACTATTCTAGCACATATACCACCTGTCACGGTGCATCAGTTCACGCAGCGCATATACACACTGTTACAGCACTTTTACCCTCTAAGACGGTGCATACATCAGATCGGTGCATATACACTTTATTTCTGCGTATTTACTATCTGTTTCAGCGCATATGTTATACAGTGCTTCTCTTGATTATTTCTACGCATCCAGTCTCTGAAGCGACGCTTCTATTGTAGGCAGTGATTTTAGGGTTTTCTAGGAAGGTTTTTGCTAATGCTAACATCTTTTGCAGGAACTCTCTTGATCTATTTTGCAGGCTAGGTTCTGGTTTAGTTTCATATAGTTGCACTTGTTAGCTCACATTGTGATTTCTAAAAGGGAAAGTAAAACGAATGCTCATGCAAATCTCACATAGTTTTAAACTAGGAAAGTGATAATTGAATCATTGCTATCTTGCATTGCAACACTGCTATCTTTTCAAAGTTATTGCTATCTGGGATAAAACTAAACTCATCATTGATATCTGGGTTAAAACTGAACCATTGCTATCTCGATTAACCATCACTTCAAAGTTAACAACTCGTGCTATCGTGGTTAAAAATTGAACTCATCATTGCTATCTGGGTTAAAACTGAACCATTGCTATCTCGATTGACCAGCATGTCAAAGTTAACAATTCGTGCTACGTTGATAAAATTGGACCATTGCTATCTTGCTAAATCACTTCAAAGTTCTGTGCTTGCCCAAGTAGATAGCTCATCTAGTTTTTTCATTTTAACTAAGGGAAAGAACCACTGTATACTGTATTTTGGGAATGATACCAAGCCTATGCTCTCCCCTAGCTTGGGTGACCAAAATGCCAGAAGTATCATTTTTGCATGTGTTTTTCCTTTAGAGGGGCCTGCTCTTGGATACCACTTATCCAAGTAGGAACGACCCTAGGTGGTAACAAGCTAGACACCAAGCCCTTCCAAGCCACTATAAATAAATTGTGTTTGGACCAAAAGCTTCAAACAACGAGTGAAGTTGTGTTACACCGACAGCGAACCTCCCCCAAAACCCTCCAAGGCGCAACCTTTGCAGGCTGGGAGACTCCATAATTGAGAGTAGCGCTACCGCATGTGTAACCACTTGAATGGTTGCCCTCATCAAACACCTTTTGTTCTAGTGGCCAAAAACCCTTATAATCCATTTCGAGCCTAGGATTTGTACTTTCTTTCTTTTTAGTCCAAAAAAGAGTTAAAAAATCACAAAAAAATTAAAAAAACCATAAAAATATTCCTTGTGTTTGCTGTGTTTTCTTCCCATAAATTCTTGAAAATCAGATCAGAAAAACATTCTTGCAAACAAAGGTACCAAAAACACCAAGAAATTCTAAAAAATTGCCAAAAAAAAAATTGAGCAAAGCCAGAGCGGCACATCCATCCTCTGTTCCTGTGCATCTGTGCCGACCTGCGGCACATTTGCAATGACTTTTTGCACTTTTATTGACTATTCTAGCACATATACACTTTAGCAGTGTAGCACATATATCCCGACTTGCAGCGCATTTATCTATTTTCCCAATGCATCTCTTTCAGCGCATGCACGACAGTGAGCACTTGCACAATTTTCAAGAGAAAATTTTCACCCCATTTCAGTCTAGTTTTAGGTTCAGAGATCAGGTCTCACCTTGCAGTTAGTTTTCCATATATTTCACGTCAAAATCTCTCTTTCGTTGGTCATCCCATTCACCTTCTATCAGGTCTTTCTAGTCCAAAGTCAAAAGTATCCCATATTAGGTCAGCATAGGCCCCTTTTTCGTATCACTTTGGATTCAAGAAAACCTAGTAGGTCATAGAACTTTGCTAAAGGTCTTGGTACATGACTAGTCCCTACACAGTAAGACAGGTATCGAGTACCCTTACTAGTGGCTATCGTCTTGTATTGGTTGTCTTACTTGGAAACATTGATCAAGAAAGTCCTTTGTCCAAATCTTGTCATAAGTATCCTATTCTTAGCAGTCTCCATTGGCACCTCGTCAAAATCTCTTGTCCCATTCCACCTCATCCCACGTCACCTTGCACGGTTCTTACTAGATCTCAATACAAAAAACAACTTGAAATTGTCGGATCATCCAACGACATCTTCACACCTCATGATAGTGATAAGGAAATCTCTAACGAAGACTATCAAGGAAGCATCCAAGATCAAAAATTCCAATGCTTAGTAGAGAAAGTGCTCCATGAAGACCCTCATAAGTATTTCTATCATCTTGCTAGTCTTGGAATTAAACTCCCCACGAATTTTGATATAAGCACAATCCTGGAAAACATAGAGGATGATCGTGAAAAGGGAAAGAAAACCCTAGACACAAATGCGGAAGATAAAGGAAAGAAAACCATAGACCAAAGTACTCCTATGGAAGAAATGAGGAAAGAACTCGAGGGTCCAAAGCAACAAATGTCGGATCTCAAGACAAGTACAAACACTAAAAACTACTCCTTGGAAGATATTGCACCGTACCCCTTTGATAAAGGTTTGATCATGAAACCGTTTCCCTATCGATTCGAAGTCCCTAAGTTTGACAAGTACAAAAGGAAAGGGGACCCTAGAGATCACATTAGGGAATTCAATGCCGCATGCTTGGAAGTAGCTCACAATGAGACTTACTTAATGAGACTATTCCCTAGATCACTAGGCAGTCAAGCTATGGAGTGGTTCTCACGGCTTCCATCGGGCATCAAAACTTTTGATGAACTAGTCAACAAATTTATCACGCACTTCTCTTACAATATTGAACATGAAGTCTCTATGCTTGACCTATGCAACACCAAGAAAAAGAGTGGTGAATCATTCACCACCTTCCTACGAAGATGGAGACAACTAGCAAGCAAATGCTCATATGATGTACCTGAGAAGCAACTAATGGAGATGTTTGTCCATAACCTCAACACCGATCTTGGCTATCAAATACAAATACAATACCCTACATCATTCTTAAAAGTCATTGAAATGGGATTGTTTATCGAAAAAGCTATGATCGCCAAGGGGCAAATCAAGTTATACAAGGACACACCTACCTCCAACTACACGACTGACAAATCAAAGTTTTGGACCAAGAATAAGAATGTTGTAAATGATGGAGTGATTGACGCCAAGGTGGCGGCTCCTAAGCAACAACCCATCCTCACTCTCAAAGGAGAAGCAAACAATGTTACGCCCAACAAAACGTTCTCTAGGGAGCCAAGACCATGGTTTAATGCCAATCCAAGACGAAAGTTCACATCACTGGGTGAGTCCCACGAATCCGCATTACAGAAGTTATTGGCTAACAATGAAATCTCTCTACCACCAACAAGTGATTATGAACCTATAGTCAAACCTCCCTATTGAAAAGACACTGACTATTGTGAATATCATAGAGGAAGGGGACATACAACCAACAATTGTATCCATCTCAAACATGTTATCCAAGATGTGCTTGATCGAAATCAAGGAGGAACCCAACAGCATACCTCCAATGAGACACATGTGGCTTACAGGGATCCACTTCTTAATCACGACAGGTTGCACAACAACAATAACAACCATGGTAATAACAACAATGGCAACAACAACCATGGAAATAACAACAACAACAACCGCAACATGCAAAATCAGAATAGTGGGAATAGTAATGCAAACTATGCAAGTGTGCCATTCGACTACACCATCAATTACCTATCTGAGCATGTCCCACAAATCAATGTGGTCACGCCCAATCAACAATTAGAACCTAACAGAATTGGTTGTAGTATCATTACCCGCAGTGGTAAAGTCACCTTGAATACTGTCCCTCCAAGGTTGTCACCTTCTTAGTCCAACTTCCGTCAGTATAATGTCATAGACCAACTACAGAAGACTCTGGCCCACATTTCTATCTTGGAGTTGTTGCATCTATCTCCTTCTCATAAGGAGATTCTCAATAAAGCCTTAGTGGAAACCACTGTCCCCACTAACTTGGCCCAAGAGAAGTTTCAGGCCATGGTAGGTAATCTGACCTCCTCAAGTACCATATCGTTTACCGAGCAAGATGACCTCTCAATGTCTCAACCTCATAACACCCCTCTACATATTGTCGCCTTCATCCACAAGCACCGCATCAAGAGGGTTCTCATTGATGGGGGAGCCTATTTAAATATTTGCATGTTAAAGCTAGTCCTTACATTGGGGTTCTCTGAAAATGTCGTTGATCCAAGGAAGAAGATTACTATCAAAGCCTATGATGAAGAGGAGAGAACTACAAAAGGAACAGTGGTGTTTCCCATACAAGTAGGACCAATCATAAAAGATGTTGTGTGTTAAGTCCTAGATAGGGAGCTCACCTATAATATTCTACTAGGGAGACCATGGATTCATGCCATGAAAGCTATTCCCTCTACTTATCACCAATGCATAAAATTCCCGCATGATGGCAAGCAAGTCACCATCCAAGGAAACCCTGATCCCTTCTAGCATTGCAACTCTGTCCTTTCAAAACCTGATTGCATCATACAGAACAATAGAGCATCTACATCCCCTACCCCATAGCATGATCATACCTCTAAAGCTTTCTCGTCAAAACCTAAAGAGCAGAAAATCACCACCAAAGAAACCAGAGTTGGGGAATACTCCTTTGAGCACAGCCTAAACCTAGCCAAGATGCCTTTATCTCCTAGATCCTTTGGTCGACCCAAGCATTTTCCAAATCCATCTACTCCTCCTATAGCTCCCACAACTCCCTTTGTAAAATGGGGGACCTTATCTGATGAAACAGAGGAAAGAGATGTCCTACAATGGCTTTACACCAAAGAAGAAGAAAACATACAACAGGAACCACCTAAGCTCCCAACAGAACTCTATGGGTGAGGAGAAGCTATCCTACACAAAATGGGTTACGAAGGACAAAGCCCTATCAGCCTAAGAAAAGAAGGAATCATAGAACCCATTCAACCTTCCTCATCCTCATCGGCTAGAAATACAAAGGGCCTAGGATACAAGGAGAAGGCCAAGGCTAAAGAAAACACTTGTCTTGTAGAAATGATCCATACACTTCAAGTGGACAGTGACACAGATTCCAATGAATATGAGTGGGATGAGCTGACAGAGCATTCCTATGATGACAAAGAGGTCAATACCATTCAAACTTATACCCCTTACCGTGAGAGACAAATGCTACCGAATAGATCACTAGAGTCTGATTTGCCTATCCCTGAGAATACGACTTTCGAGGAAGGTTCGAGTTCTATCGCAATAAACAACTTAGAGGAAAGTACCATCCCAAACACTCCTCCTCCCAATACTCCTAGTATATCCATTCAAACTATCAATGAATCATATCTATCCTCCAACTCCCTCCCCCTTGTGCATGTTGAGCTTATTGACTGGGATCTGTGAGGAACCCCTCAACTAGATATGTCTCAAAATGATGATGCTTATATTGACTACATGGAACTTAGGGACCACCTACCCAAAGGGGATCATAAAGTTGGTTTCTCTATTGAACGTAATACCATGGCTTACTTCAGAGAAGGTGCCAAGCCTTCCAGTCACAAAAATATCAAAATAAAAACTAGATCTGATGGTGAAAACTATTTTGTGGCAGTGTCAGATCCTAAAATAGTAAAAAGAAAGGACGCATCTGAAGGTGAAAACCCAACTGTGGCACCTAATGATGGAAGGCTTGACACTCTCCCCAATGACATGCACCATGAGAAGTCTCAAATTATTGTGGAACTGATAGAGCCAGTTAATCTAGGAACAGAGGAACAGCCTAAGATCATTCACTTTGCTAAATCTCTAACCCCACCAGAGAAAACCAAGTTTGTACCATTTTTCAAGAGAAAGCAAGTCAATTTTGCTTGGTCATACATAGATATGCTGGGGTTAGATCCAGATTTGATTCTACATCATCTTCCATTAGATCCAGGAGTGAAACCGGTGAAACAGAAGCTTAGAAAGATGCATCCACACATAGCATTGCTTGCAAAAGAAGAACTCAAGAAATTACTGGATGTAGGGTTCATCAGAGCTATAGACTATCTGGAATGGGTCTCCAACATAGTACCAGTGTCCAAACCAGATGGCCAAGTCAGACTATGCAATGATTTTAGAGATCTAAACAAAGCTTGCCGCAAGGATGATTTTCTGTTACCAAATATAGATATCATAGTTGACTTAATAGCAGGGCATACCATGTTATCTCTCATGGATGGCTTCTCAGGATATAATCAGATCAGGATAGCACTGGAAGACCAGCATAAGACAGCGTTTAGGTGTCCTTGGGGCACTTTCTGTTGGAATGTCATGCCATTCGGGCTAAAGAATGCAGGAGCCACATATCAGCGTACTATGACCACTATATTTCATGATATGATGCACGTCACCATGGAAGATTATGTAGATGATATCCTAGCAAAATCACTCACAAGAGAATCACACCTGGATGTGTTAGAGAAAGTCTTTCAGAGATTAGAGCAATTCAAGGTCAAGTTGAACCCAAAGAAGTGTGTGTTTGGAGTCACCTCAGGCAAACTCCTAGGTTTTATTGTTTCAACAAATGGAATAGAGGTGGACCCCACCAAAGTCAAGGCTATCATGGACATGCCACCACCCAAGACTCTCACTCAACTAAGATCTCTATAGGGCAAGCTACAAGCAATCCATAGATTCATATCACAACTGGCAGACAAGTGTCAACCATTCAGTCATCTCCTGCACAAGAACATTCCATTCAAATGGGATGAGAAGTGTGAAGAGGCATTCAACAAACTGAAAGAGTATCTTATGAATCCACCCATTCTCATGCCTCCTATCCGAGGGAAACCATTGATACTATACATATCTGCTACACGTACAGCTCTTGGGGCTCTCCTAGCACAACAAGACTATGAGAATAAAGAAAGAGCCATCTACTATATCAGTCGCACATTGGTAGGCTATGAGTTGCAATACTCACAGATAGAAAGATCATGTCTTGCGGTAGTTTTTGCTTCCCAAAAAATTTGGCATTATATGCTTGCACATCTAGTAAAACTTATTGCAAAAATAGATCCACTGAAGTACCTACTAAGCAAAGCAGCTCTCATAGGTCACCTAGCCAAATGGGTAATGCTCCTAAGTGAATATGACATTGAGTAAGTAGACAAAAAAGCTATCAAGGGACAAGTCATTATTGATCAGTTAATGGATGCACCATTACAGGACACCACACCTATGCAATTTAAGTTTCCAGATGAATCCTTATTCAATATCTCAACACATTCTTGGAAACTATACTTTGATGGGTCCTACACAAACCATGGCTCAGGGGCAGGAATCTTGTTTGTAACTCCTAATGGTGATACCATATCGAAGTCTTATCGTTTGTTATTTCCATGCACCAATAACATAGCAGAGTATGAAGCCTTAGTCATTGGTATCAAGATGACAACAGAGTGGAAAATCAAAGAGCTACATGTCTACAGTGATTCTCAAGTAGTGATAAATCAGGTCAATGATGATTACCAAACCAAAGATGAGAAGCTTGTCCCATATAAGCACATGATAGATGACTTCAAGGAATACTTTGTGATTATATATTTTGAGCAGATACCTCAGATTGAGAACAAAGCAATAGATGCCATGGCAACTATTGCCTCTCTTCTCGAGATACCAGAGAATGAGTCACAGTACGAGTTCTTAGTGGAAACTATTCGGCAACTAGCTTATGATCTTCCTGAGAACCATTCCATATGCCTTTTAGTTGAATCTGATTCACCTTGGTACAATAAGATTTACACTTATCTCAAGGACAACACTCTCCCACCTGACCTATCTTCAAACCAACGATGAACCTTCATATGCCAAACCTCTCGCTATACCATTATTGCCAATACCCTATACCGACGTGGTCTAGATAGTACTTTACTCCATTGTTTAGAACGAGAAGAATCCATAACCGCCTTACAAGACGTGCATGAAGGGATCTGTGGAACATACTCTAGCGGTCCTTCCTTAGCCAATAAACTCATGGGTTTGGGTTATTACTGGCCGAACATGGAGACAGATTCATACCAGTTTGTGAAGAAGTGCAAGCAGTGCCAAATATATGGGAACCTGACACATGCACCAACTCAAGAGTTGAGACCTTTAATGACACCTTGGCCCTTTTGCCAATGGGGACTTGACCTTGTGGGAAAAATCCTTCCACCCTCATCCAACGGCCACAAATTCATCATAACCACCACTGAGTACTTTACCAAGTGGATTGAAGTTGTTCCCCTCACCACCGTCAGAGGTAAGCAAATATCCTCATTTATCCTGAATTACCTCATCTGTAGATATGGAATTCCTTCATCCATTATCATGGATAATGGAAGACCCTTCAAAAACCAGGATGTCCAAGAACTCTGTGACCGATTCAAAATCCAACACCGTTTCTCCTCGCCCTATTACCCCCAAGGCAATGATCAAGTTGAAGCATCCAACAAGACCATCTTGAAACTTCTCAAGAAGACAGTCAACGATGCTGGCCATGATTGGCGCATCCAACTCAATCCCGCTCTGTGGGCCTACACAACTAGTATATGCACTCCCACAGGTGCTACCCCTTACGCCCTTGTCTATGGCTCAGAAGCTATCCTTCCCATTGAAGTCGAATTACCATCTCAAGGTGTCGTTGAAAGGTCTCATATCAGATGAAGAATACAAAGTCGCCAGATTGCAAGAACTAGAGTTGCTAGAGGAAAGGAGACATAAAGCCTTTGACCATCTCAAAGCATATCAACAAATGATGTCATGAAGCTATAACCACAGAGTTCGCCCAAGAGTCTTCAAAATTGGAGATCTAGTCCTTAAGGAAAATCCCCGCAATCAACAAGATAGGGAAAAGAAGGGCAAGTTCGAACCCAACTGGCTTGGACCTTATGTAATTGTAGCTACATATGGATTAGGGGCATATTAGTTAGCAATATCAGAAGGTGAGCTGTTCGATGACCCAATCAACAGCATGCATCTTCGTCGGTTCTATACCTAGGAGAACCCCAATGTAAGGGGGGCATAAAAATACAAAAAAATTAAAAATCAAAAAAATCAAAAATATACAAAAAAAATCAAAAAATCATAAATAAATAAATAAATAAATAAAATAATTAAAAATATATATATGAAAAATACAAAAAATCAGAAAGAGTACAAAAAAAATTATCCTTTGGTGAAAACCTGGCAAACAAGCACCTTGGATAGGTATCATGATGAAAACCTGGCAAACAGGCATCATGTTTACTTTCTAGCTTTTTGTGCAAATAAAAGCAAGTGGTGAAAACCTAGTCAACAGGCGTTACTTATGATAAACCGCCTTCTTCATCTTTGGGAAACCAATCACCATGTGTCCATTCTTCCTCATATCCCATTCGATCCATGTCTATCCCATAATAAAATCCTGATAGTAACCTGTCATGGCTTGATACTCTATCTCTTTGTTGCCTTGTCAACCAAGGTTTTGTCCCATATCGTATCCATAGTGTGAGCCTAGCATAGTGTCTCTCGTCGGTATCCATGGTCCAAGTCCATGAACTACGTTGCCTCTGCGTCGTCACGTAGGCAAGGCCATTTCTCAAATGCACCCCCGAGGCTCCCATGGTCCCATCCGTCCCATTTCTCGTTGTCTTTCTTCTAGTCCATCCATGCTCCATTAGGGTTTACCCCGAACTACGTTGCCTCTGCGTCGTCACGTAGGCAAGGCCATTTAGCAATGAGCCCTCGAGCCACTAGGTCTGTTCCTTAGGGTCCATCTCACCAGTAAGGATTGTGAAATCTTCTCACCAAGCAAGCAAGTGCAAGCAGAACCCAATCCCAAAGTAGAAATTTTGACATGAGGCACTTAAACCTATCCAAGGCAACGCAGAAAAACACTTAAGGCCTTCTAAAATGATTTTACTCCAATTATGGCAAGAAACAAACACATCTAAATGCAAGAATGTTTTGTGTTGGTTAAGTTAAACTTACAGAGTCTTGATTTATGCTATCATGCCTTACTATGCTACTCGAGGATGCCAAAAGCTAGAGATGCTATGATGGGGGCATGATTATTTTCTTTGTTTGTTGTTTGTGGATTAATCTTTAGAAATATGAAGCCTTGTATAAGGACATGATCGGTAAAGATCATCGAGGACATCCAAGGTCTAACATGAACGGGGGTAATCCTTGTTTGCTGATATGCAAGAAATACTCAGGTCATCTCAGTTCAATTATACTTCGATACTTGTATTAACTTGCTAAAGCAAAATCCATGTAAACAATGCTCAGGTTATCTCGGTTCAATTATACCTAGATGCTTGCATTAACTTACAACATTTGGAAAAAGTACCCAAAAGAAAATCACCCAATGATGAAATAAGTACTTCAAAATATTTGCACCATCAAGATGTCAAAAGCAAACACCATTTGCATCCATTATACATCCATAAAAGCATCCATACTGTACCCCATGCAATAAAGATCCAACAATGCAGAGTATCAATACAAATAAAAGCTTGTGAGTTCTTCTGTCGAGTCATTTTTCTATCTATCATCATATCTTTCATCCTTATGCAGTCAATCTGAGCAATGATCCAGATGCAAGGTCCATCGTTAATCCATACCAATCAAATCAAAGTCAATCTTGGCAAATGATCTAATCACAATCAGTGGTCTTGATCCTTGTCTGGTCGTAAACCAACTCGATCAGTTAATCAATCAATTGTCTTATACAGGATGTCACATTGTCAAAATCAGACCAACACACGCATCTTACACGACATGCTTCATTTCCTAAAACCAGACACTATCCTTCGTGTTGCTCTAGGGATCCATCATTCCCCGCCATGACAACACGCCTGCCATGTTGGTCTAGGGATCTATCGTTCCCCACCATGACAACACTGTCGTATATCATTATCAGTATATCGTTGGTTTACTGCTCGACAGGGGCAATACCTTGCTTGTTCTTGTGTCATTTGTGCATCCTTGCTTACTTGCTTGTGTGTGTTATCATTCTATTCTTGCATCGCGTATCATTCAGCTATTTCTTCAATAAATTTCTTCAAACCTAACCTAGTTTCCCTTCGTCTTCATGAGATTGTTCGTCTCACGCATTCTACCTCTCCCTGTCCAATCTCTCAAGGGGGCATCCTGTCATCATAACCTATACCAAGGGTAAACTGGGGCATGTATCGTTATCAGACTATTTATTCTTTGAAGCAACACCGTAAATTGCATTGCATCAAAGAGGGGCAAAATGTATACACCTAAAAATGACACGATTCACATTCTTCTACTTTAATTAAATATCAAAATATTTAATTATCTCTTCTAAAAGTCAAAATTAAATAACATCCTTTATTTAATTCAATTTCTTCCCAAACAATTAAATAATTCTCAATTATTTAATTAAATCAATTCATTCTTCCAAATTTGAATAAATCAATCAAATTTATTTAAATTCTCTCAATCTCCAAAAATAAAATACAATCAAACATTTTATTTATTCTTCCAAATCATGCACAACAATTAAACAAATTTATTTATTTAATTAGCTTTCTTATCTTCTAAATTAAATAATGTCAATGATTTAATTGTCACTTCTAATAATATCTTCTCTAAATTTAAATAAATCAAATATTTATTTAAGTTGCTTTTTCTTCTAAATTGAGTTATCTCTAAATATAATTCAAGCTTTCTTGCACATGCAATTAAATATTCCTAATATTTAATAAAGCAAAATATCTTCTTATTCTCATGCAAATCTATTCTTCTTATTTTAAATCACTTAACTGATTATTATATTCTTTTAATTGCTTTAACTCATTCTTCTATTCTTAGCAAATCCTCTCATGCAAAAGAAAGCAAGACACATGTCTTTTTCTTATTCGTTGCACGTTCCTCAACTATTCTCAATCGTTGATCTTCTCAAGTCTTCTATACCATTGATCTTCATTCTTCCAAGTCTATAAATTCAACCTTGTTCTTCCATTTCAATAATCCAAGCTTTAAGTATTGTTACTCTGCAGGAATTACAGTGCACCTTTGGCACCAATTCCTTCATTGCTTGTGATCATGCCTTTTGTTACTATGCACTATGCACTACCTTCATTGTGAAGCTTCTCTTCATTACGACATTACCATAGCCATTCTCAATCGACATTCTTGACAGCAAAGAAGTGCTCTCACTGAGGGCCCTATTTCATACACACAAGGATGATTTTGATAGGCAACCAATGGAAGACGCAAGGTAAAGGTTGTAAGTATCATCTGTTTGTTATTTGAATCTCCTTTTCCTTCACATTCTATTGATGTTTGGGTTTATGTTATTAAATTGAATTTATCCCGTTTTTACCCTAACACAAACCTTTAGCTATAGGGATACCCCCCTTGGTGCAACAAAACCAGAAGTGAAGGGGAGGTAGCTCACACAACCTCCTGTATTTGTTGGTCGAATCTGCCTGTGCATTGGAACTGGCAAACCCTCTGTTGATTTGGAGAGAAAGACCCAACAGAATGGATGTCAGGTTTGCAACGGGAGAGAAGATCTCACCATAATATATACCCTCCACTTGTGAATACACCTTCCCAACCAATCTGGCCTTATACTTCTCAACACTACCATCTGCACCAAATTTCTTCTTGAACAACCATTTGCATCCAACGGGTTTCTGTCTAGGAGGCTGATGGGGAGCCTCATACACTAACTTAGTATATGCTTGGCGTGACTTGCTATTACCGGTTCCTATACCCTGATTCACCATCATGACCGGTCACCATTTGTATCCACCAAAATGTACAATCTCCACATACATTCGCAACATGCTTTTGCGATATGCATTCGCAACATACATTCAGTGAAACACACTTAGGCCAATGCGCTGATGTTACCTTCAGACCATACTTGTTGGCCAAATTCTCCACTGTTAGCTCAACGTCTCGTTGTTTGCCAGATATACTTTGTCACTCCGATATGCATCTCAGACCATGACTTCCTTTCAATGGCTCGATCCTCCCTTTAGCCAGACTATCCTCGTCAGTCTGAGCGAGAAATGCTTCGTCGATGGCCTCTGTCTCACTGAAACAACTCTAACTCCTCCAGTCAAATCCTAGCACATGCAGATGCTAGGCGATCTACTGTGCACACTCAAATCTGGTCCTCTACGCCGCCGAACAAGAAAACAAAACAGAAAATAAATGAATATGGTACAATGAAGCCATTCCACTAATTTTGACAGAAATCTTATCAGTGGAATGCTTCATATCGACATATTGCAACCATGGAAAGCACAGAATGGAAAGGAAATCTACAACTATGCAATTGGTAATTACAGAGAATGAAAAACAAATTGACAACACATAAAATAGTTCAATTTCTCCTTAACAAAATGCATGATTACATTCAATCCTTCTCTTGCTTCGATCTGATTACAATGATAATGATGATATCCATTTGGTTCAATCCTCTGCGTTTATAAACTCACCCTGAGGAGTACCAAACTGACTCCAAGCAGCTAGGAGAATGATTCCAAGCGGTTGGGAGAAAACTAATTGTCTCCAAGTGGCTAGGAGACCAACCGTCTAACAACTAGACAAATGCAACCTAATTACTTGGGACTTACAAACATTGGTTCTAGGTCTTGAAGAACCTAGATACAAATAGAAATTACATGCATTGGTCAAATAGACCTTATTACAATGTAAACATGATTTTCTAAACAAACATAAACTTAAATGCCTCACGAAGGCCACCTTGGGATAGGTGCTCCTGCACCATACACCTCACCTTGAAAAGAACTCATGTCCCATGAGTTGATTATGTGTCTTGCTCCACCTGTATCCGTTGCTGCATCAGGCCTTCCCCATGACCTCTGGACTACAACTTGCTGCCATGGAATCAGAAACTCATGCCTAGGATTGTAGGCTCTACTCACACCTTGCCTTGAGTGAGTGCTTGCAACCAAACCCATACTTTTCTCGCCATTCTTCCTTACTGTCATCTCTGCCTGAACACCTGCATTCAAAACCTTGTTTGATGCTTCTTGTACTACTGCTATAGTAGAATTTGTTTTACTTGCAACTCTTGTTGGGTCTAGAGGACAAACAATGGTCCCTATGAGGATAGCATCCTCTTCTTTCCACTCAACTTGTGGCTACTTGTAGACCTACTCTTTGACCTTCATCTGATCCATCTTAGACATTACCATCTGATCTCCATCATTCAAAACTAAAATAACCTTCAAACTGTGATCTTTAGCAACCCCACTCCTTAGGTATCCTCAACTGTCATTGTCTCTCCTTCATTGATCTGCACAAACTCTTTCTTACCCATCAAAATGACCTTGGCTGCCTTCTTTGCTTCAGCATCCTCCTGCAATGGTGTCATCACAAAAGTCTTTCCATCCTTCTTGATGGTGTATGTGTTAGCATATCCATCATATAATGCTTGCCTATCAAATTGCCATGGCCTACCTAAAAGTAGGTGACAACACTCCATGGCCAAATTGCCACATAAAATTCTCTCCTTATATTCGCCAATCTGAAAATCAACATATGCTTGTTCACTTACCAAAAGTGATTGACTGCCACTTACCCAAGATGCTTTGTAAGGAGTTTGATGAGGAATCCTTTCTATGTTCAATTTATCCACCATTTCCCTAGACACCATATTATTTGTTGAACCAAAATCTATGACTATGTTACATATTTTACCTTTTCTTTTGCAATTGATCCTGAAAAGAGCTCTCCTCTATGATGGTTCAGTCTTCACTGGTGCTTTGAGCAACATCCTCTTGATCATCAGACTTTCTCCCACTTATGATGCCAAATTTACTTCAGGAGATGTCACACTCCCTGCATCCTCTTGAGTCAATGTGGTTCTCCTCTCGTTGCCATGAGAAGTTGAGGCCTTCTCTGGACACTTATAGGCCGAGTGCCCTATCTGATTGTAGTTATAACATCTCATGTTGGAGAACTTAGATTCTCTACCTGATCCATTTGTCCCACCTCTTTCATTTGGCCTTCTTCCTCGGTAGCCTCCTCTGCTACTTGAGTCTCCAGCTTGCTCTTCTTGGCTAGACT
The DNA here is from genome assembly GCA_027924645.1 of Cunninghamia lanceolata. Lineage (NCBI taxonomy): Eukaryota > Viridiplantae > Streptophyta > Pinopsida > Cupressales > Cupressaceae > Cunninghamia > Cunninghamia lanceolata. Next base: position 5,145,682 of record BSBN01000886.1, read on the forward strand.
CACCACTAGGCCTCTGGTTAGGACTTCTTCCTCCAAAACTGCCGCTAAAATTTCTGTCACCTCTTCCTCTACTCTGTTGTTCACCCTTCCTCTTCAGCTTCTCTTCAGCTCATAATGCTACTTGAAAGCATTTTTCCACGGTTTCAGGGGTAAATAAACTTATCTCATCTTGAATATTAATCCTCAGACCATTTAGATACCTTGCTACCTTGGATGTTTCATCCTCCATGTACCCACAACAAACAGTGTATTTGTGAAACTCCTCGGTGTAAGTAGCCACATCCATATCCTTTTGCTTGAGATTCTGCATTGTCCTATAAATCTACACCTCGTAGTCAGATGGAAGGAACTGGGACTTGATCTTCTCCAACATTCTACTCCACGAAGATATCATATTCTTCCCATTCTTTACCCTTTCTCCTTGGGTGTAATTCCACCATGTAAGTGCAAAACCTTTGAGTTTAATTTTTGCAAACTTAACTTTCTTACTTTCAGGAACTTCCTTGTATTTGAAGTAGTTGTTCAGAGCCTTAATCCACTCCATGACTTCATCAGCATTCATCTTTCCACTGAACATGGGGATATCTATCCGAGCCTCTGAAGAGTCCTTGCCAATTGCCTTGATAGCTTCTAGGACTTGCTTTTGTTCAACTAGTATCTTTGCCTCTTCTTGTTCTTCTACTTCTTCATCTTTCTCTTCTTCTCCATCCGAATCTTCTTCTATCCTTTTTCCTATCTTCATTGCCTTCAATTCAGCCTGGAGTGCTTCCTTGACTCCAGTTTTGATCATCTCTTCCATCTCTTGAAATTTCTTGACCACTTCGGTGGTCATCCCCTTTGGAGGCATATCACTAGCCTCTCCTTTGCTTTCTCTGTCTGACATAAACATTCACAAACAATGCCAACACTCCTGCAAATCCTCAATTTGACTACAACACAATGCTCAATCAGCTGTCCATCCTACACGCTGCTTCACAGACCCATTTCTTTCGTCCAACAGCAGATCCTGGAGATGCACTACCAGTCTCTCTCGCAGTGGCCTTATTCTGCACCCTCTTCCAGCCAAATCTCTATTTGTGAATGGTCTTGAGAGACCTTAGCATTGTCTGCCACACACTACAGGAATCCCGTTCCTCCTTACAACTAGATGGCATGAGCAACTCTTCATCTACCTTCTCAGTGACAGAAATCAAAATACACAACACCTCCGCCCAGAGTGTTCGCTAGCTCTAATACCAATATGATGGGGAGCCACATACACTAACTTAGTATATGCTTGGCGTGACTTGCTATTACTGGTTTCTATACCTTGATTCACCGTCACGACTGGTCAGCATTTGTATCCACCGAAATGTACATTCTCCACATACATTCGTAACATGCTTTTGCGATATGCATTCGCAACATACATTCAGTGAAACACACTTAGGCTGATGCGCTAATGTTACCTTCGGACCATACTTGTCGGCTAGATTCTTCACTGTCGGCTTAATGTCTCATTGTCTACTAGATATACTTTATCACTCCGATATGCATCTCAGACCATGACTTCCTTTCAATGGCTCGATCCTCCCTTCGGCCAGACTATCCTCATTAGTCTGAGCGAGAAATGCTTCATCGATGGCCTCGGTCTCACCGAAACAACTCCAACTCCTCTAGTCAAACCCTAGCACATGGAGATGCTAGGCAATCTACTGTGCACACTCAAATCTAGTCCTCTACACCACCGAACAGGAAATAAAATAGAAAACAAATGAATATGATACAATGAAGCCATTCCACTGATTTCGATAGAAATCTTATCAGTGGAATGCTTCATATCGACATATTGCAACCATGGAAAGCACAGAATGGAAAGGAAATCTATAGCTATGTAATTGGTAATTACAGAGAATGAAAAACAAATTAACAACATAGAAAATAGTTTGATTTCTCCTTAACAAAATGCACGATTGCATTCAATCCTTCTCTTGCTTCAATCTGATTACAATGATAATGATGATATCCATTTGGTTCAATCCTCTGGGTTTATAAACTCACCCTAAGGAGTACCAAACTAACTCCAAGCGGCTGGGAGAATGATTCCAAGCGGCTCGGAGAAAACTAACTATCTCCAAGTGGCTGGGAGACCAACCGTCTAACAACTAGACAAATGCAACCTAATTACTTAGGACTTACAAACATTGGTTCTAGGTCTTGAAGAACCTAGATACAAACATAAATTACATGCATTGGTCAAATAGACCTTATTACAACGCAAACATAATTTTCTAAACAAACATAAACTAAAATGCCTCACGGAGGCCACCTTGGGATAGGTGCTTCTGCACCAAAGGCAAAGGCACCAAGTCCCAAGTTTGATTCTTTTCCAAAGAAGCCATCTCATCCTCCATGGCCTCCTTCCAGGAACCTGCATCTTTCATATCCAAAGCCTCTGACATAGTTCTAGGTTCATCACTGTTAGTAAGCAAAGCAAAAGCACAACTAGAATCAAGCAATGTATAACCAAACCTTTCAGGTTGCTTCCTTATTCGTGTAGAACTCCTCAAGAGTTGAGGTTGAGGTTCAACTTTTTCATCTAAGATTTTAGAGCTGCAAGAGCTTTCCTCATCATCAGGTCCAACATTATCTTTATGTTCAGTCTTCTCAGGGGTAGTGGGAAATTGAACAACATCCTCTTTCTTTTCTTTTTCTTTTGGCTGTAAAACATTGGAAGAAGGTGTTAGCTCTCTAAAGATGACACTTCTGCTATACAACACTTTTTTAGCCACAGGGTCCCAAAGCTTGTATCCTTTCACACCGACACCATAGCCAATGAAGATATACTTAACAGCCTTGTTCTCCAATTTTGACCGCTTCTCCCTAGGCACATGTGCATATGCCTCACAACCAAAAACATGAAGATGCCTTATTGAAGGCTTTCTACCAGACCACACCTCCATGGGTGTCTTACCAACAAGAGCTGATGTAGGAGATCTATTTACAAGATAGCAAGCAGTAGCAACAGCTTCAGCCCAAAACTTTTGTTCTAGGCCAGCTCCACTAAGCATACTCCTAGCCTTCTCCATCAGTGTCATGTTCATCCTCTTTGCAATTTCATTTTGCTGCGGGGTGTATGGAGTTGTCTTATCTCTTTCAATCCCAAGTTCCTTGCAATATTTATCAAATTCTGTAGAACAGAACTCACCACCGTTGTCAGTTCTCAAACACTTAATCTTTTTACCAGTCTGATTTTTAGCAAAGGCCTTAAACTCCTTAAACTTACTATAGACCTCATATTTGCTTCTAAGAAAATAAATCCATGTCCTTCTACTATAGTCATCTATGAAAGATACAAAATATACAGATTTTGATAATGAAGGAACATTAACAGGACCAAATACATCAGAATTAACAAGGTCCAATATATTAGAAGACTTATGAGAACTCGAATAAAACTGAACATTGTTTTGTTTCCCGTTTATGCAATGTTCACAAAATTCAAACTTAAGAATACAATCATCTAACCCCTCAACGAGGTTTTTATTTTTTAGGGTACACAAACCCTTCTCACCAATGTGGCCAAATCTCTTATACCATAACATTGTCTTTTCAGTAGGAAGCTTAACTTCCAAGGCATATGTTGACCTATTTTCCTCTATCCAGAGTTAAATAGTTCACCTTGTATATTCCTTGAATATCCTTTAGAAAATGACCCTACAAAGCTTAAATCTTTCAATTACCCAAGCTTTGCCTTGCCAAAAATCCCAAAATCTTGCTTGGAGAATCCTTGAAGAAAACCCAGAAAGACCCAGAAATCTTTTGTCTTCAAGTGCTTTCCATCGCAGATACTTCTCAGTTTTAGACTTAGTCATTTTTATATGCATATATAATTGTATATTTCGCTGTATGTTTACATATACAAAGGGAAGATGCAAAGCGCATGTGCAAGGAAAATATACAAAGGGAAGATGCAAAGGGAATATACAAGGCAATGATACAAATGTGCATCGGGTTACAATTGTATACGCGACGCAATATACAAGCGCATGTGCAAGGCAATATGCAAAGAGGAGATACAAAGGTGAATGTATATCGGCTGATTGTATCTTTGCACATACAATCGGATATACAAAGCAGCAAATAAGGTACATACAAAGGGTGGGGTCCACCAATTGTATGTATATGCAATTGTATCTTTGCACTTACAATTGCATATACAATGGCATATACATTTCTGAGATACAACCCCGGACCTGAAAAGATATGCATTTTGGTTTATAAAGACAGAAGTGATTGTATGCATTCTTTGTATGTATGTTTGCATTGTATGTTTGCACATACAAAGGTCATATACAAAGCGATATACAAAGGTCACATGTATATGTTGAGATGAAATGTTTGCATGCCAGTAATTGTGTGCAATTTTGTTTGTATATTTTGCATTGTATATGCGATATACAAATGGTTAGATACAACAAGGATATACAAAGTGGACCCGACTGAGAAATGAAATTTGGAAAACTCAGCGATGGGGTCTGCAGTTGTATGTAGAAGCACATGTATATGCCAATATGTAAAGGGGAAAAGATACAAGGCCGGACCTGTTTCAAAGTTTCATTCTAGTTGATAATCTCCTAAGTTTCGCATTGTATATATATGCGATTGTATCTCATAGACAATCGATATACAAAGGGTTGCATACAATGGATTTCGGCAGGACTTAATGCATCGGCAACTTAGTCTGTGGTTTTTCTGACGGCCGATGGAGGATGCAATGTTTAGCGATGGGTCCCAAGTTCAACTCAGTAGCAAATCAGGTAGTGCCACGTGTCAGGGCCGATTCAAAAGGTAAAGACTCGTGATTGTATGTTGGCAGATGCAAGGCAATTTGAATATGCAAAAGGAGGGAAGTTGCATAAATGCGTAAAGTGAACCCAGCAGTCAAAGTGCAGTTGCAATTGTATTTACAATTGCAAGATAGAAGCATATACAAAGGCAGATGTAGAGTGATATGCAGATGCAAGACGTGGTTGATCGTAGCTTTGACCGCCCATATCTCCCTCATCCTGGTGAATTTCAACATGCTTCAAAAGGCAAATATGCTTGTTTTTGCCTCCTCTTTCATCTGGCGAGCTTTATGGAGGATATCTTCACTTTCAAAATTTGATGCAAAGCTACAGGTTCGATCGACTAGATGTTTCAGTGACCAACTTGGCATATGCAAATGCAGATATTTGTTGCATTTATGGGTGCAGGTCGATGATTCAACAACTCACGTTGAAGATTCAAAATATCTTCCATCTGCCTCTGTTCCAGATCTTTGATTCCATAACTTCTTGCAGGTGGACGTCCCTTCAGAGGCAGATATTTTCCTGACTATGCCCATGGGACGAATCCATTGTAATCGACTTAGATCAAAATGTAAATGCTATATATGCATAAGCAAGAGAAGTAAAAAAAGGAGGTTGGACGTTGGAAATTTTAGTAATATATGCTTCTGATAGCCAAACAGAGCATTCCTCTACTGTAACCATGCCTTCTTATTGAATATATGCAAGTTATTTTACCTCTTTTACTAATTTTCAGTTTAGTGTGAATCTACATATGATTGATTGTGAATGTTTTGTTCCTCTCAAACATTTTGTCTCTCACCTCTGCTAAAATCATTTGAATCTATGTATGTCTACTTGTTGTATCTAGTTGTGATGTGCATCTTCTCAGTTCTGTGAGGGCTCTTTTATTCAACTTGGTGAATCACCCTTATTTTTAAGTCTTCCTATTTTATCTTTCATTTTTAAAAGCATTCCTTCTCCCTTTTCCTCTAAAGATCCAGTAGATTTTAGGTGATAACTAGTTAAGGAAGCCGGCCTTCTCTAGAGGTCTGATCTCAGTTCACAAGGTCCCACACTTCGAGATCATTCCCATGTTTCTCTAGATTGCCAAGTTTATAACTCAGCAAGGGTGCAAATCTAGGTCACAACAACATGATTACAACCATCAGAACTAGATACAACAAATTTCTTCATTGCTCATTCAGATGGTGGGGATGAAGTGACTACTACCCTCTTCCTTGAGTCAGAAGAACTATTGCATTGTGAAATGCATTCCTCCAGCTGAAATAGAGTACCTCTCCTAGTACCCTTAGCAAGCACCATAGCTCCTCTAATCATCTTACATCCTTCTTTCGAAAAGATAACCTGCACACCTGCATCATTCAACATACTTACAGAAAGCAGGTTCCATGCTAAGCCTGGGATATGCATAACCCCAGAGATTCCCTTCACTCGTCCATCAGGGAATCAAATAGAGACTCTTCCATGACCAACAATCTTCAGATGAGAGTTGTCACCTAGGTACACCTTTCCACCATCGAACTCCTCATACTTAGTGAACCAGTCTCGATGCAAGGTCATGTGAAATGATGTACCAAAATCAATCAGCCACACATCATCAGATGCATGGGTTGCCAGGGCTGCAATGAAGGCATCACCATCATCTTGTGACTTGTCAAAATCTGGGTTCTTCTTCTTCTTTTTCTTTTCCTCTTTGCATTCCTTTCAGAAATACCCAGATTTACCACAGTTCCAACAGAGAGCCTTGGACTTTCCAGGAGATTTGGATCTACCCTTCTCAGCTTTCTTGTCCTTCTTTTTCCCTTTCTCCTTGGGTCTTCCACAAACTACAAGAGCCTCTTTGGCTACCTCAGAAGACTTTCTCCGCATCTCTTCAGACAACAATGAAGAAACCACTTCATCCATTTTGAATGTGGATGTGGTGCTTCCAATAGCCGTGACAAGGTGATCCCATGAGTCTGACAAAGAACAAAGCAAGGTCATACACTGATCCTCCTCCTCCATTTTCACACCAACGGATGTTAATTGTGCAACCAGCATGTTGAAAGCATTCATATGTTCTGCAACGGATCCTCTGTCCTCCATTCAAAGGGAATACTTCTTTCTCAGAAAAAAGTTTGTTAACCAGGGATTTGGCTTGATACACACCTCCCAACTTCTTCCAAAGCAAGTTTGCAGTAGTCTCCTCATGGACATTTAATAGGACAGAATCAGCAAGACTAAGTCTTATGAGACCCTTAGCCTTCTGATCCTTGAGATCCCAATCAGCTTGTGACATTGCAGCTGGTTTAGTTCCACTGATAGTTTCCTAGAGGTCTCGATCAACAAGCATGTCTTCCATCTTGAGCTTCCACAGCTCAAAATTTGTGCCATTAAATTTCTCCACCTCTATCCTTCTGGATGTACTTGCCATCTCCTTGCTGCAATAAGATTCAAAATACTCTACACAGACTCCCACTCAACTTAAGGCCATCTCAAAAAACACCTACCCAACAGCTAAGACCAAAACTGACCAGGCTCTTATACCAACTGAAAGGAAGCTAAGTGTGCAGAAATCGCTTCCTACACTAATCTAATGAGGAGAGGGCTATGAAAATTTAATTTAATCCTTATAATTACAGCAACATTAAACATCTAACAGAGATATTGTAGCAATACACATGAGCCACAAAGAAGAGAAGAAGAGAGACAAAGATATAACATGGGGAAAACCCTTATCAGGTGAAAAACCCCACACTTAGAAACCTGCACAATGTATTATCAAAACTGAATGTTGTTTACACTACACTTGCAATGCAAGCTTCAATAGTCTTTGACAGTCATATCTGGAGTCAATCCAGAAGCATAACAGTACCTATCAATCTTGTAATACATCTCCTCCTCCAAGCACCTGTTTATATAGAATATACAAGGCAATATTGGTCCTATCTTGGAATGGGCATCCAACTTGGCCTCATGGCCCAAAATGCATGCCTAATGACACTTGGTCAACATTGTAGAATGTAGCTGACATTTGTCCACAACTCCCATCCCAAAGAGGTTGCCTATTTCAAAAATGGGCTATGACAGATGCTCTTACGACTCTTACAACCGTCATAGAATCTATCATAGTAGTTACAACTTACAACTGTAAGAGAATCTGTCATACATAGGCTATAAATAGCATATTCTCTTACAACATGTCATAGTCCACCTTGGGGCGCCCAAATATGCCTTTTTCAAAGATGCTTCATACACATGTCTTCACCTGTCTTACAAGCTTCTATTTCTGACTCTTACATGTCATAACCTGGTCATAGGAATCCGTCATAACCGTTTCAATCAAACATTCCCTTACACAACATCTAAGATGCTAAAACATGGAAAAATACTCCTACCACAAAGTGGGATGCCTATCTCCTCATGTGAGGACAAAATTACAAGTTGTCATCTTCCATGTAGGATGACACATCACCGTGCCACATCCCACAAAATGACAATATGGAATTTACAGTTAATTTACAACATAGGCATTGAATTAATAAATACAAACATAAATAATGCAAGGAATTATCAAGGTTTAGACACCTTAACTCCCAACGTTTTGGTGTACATTATGGAAGAAGATGGGCATTGAATTAGGATTTAGTTTAGCCTATCACCCCTAGATTGATGGACAGACCGAGGTTGTGGACAAAAGTTTGGGAAATTTATTGAGATGTTTGGTGGGAGACAAACCACATCAATGGGATCTTATCTTGGCACAAGTAGAATTTGCTTACAATAATTCAGTAAACAGAAGTGCATAAAGGAGTCCATTCGAAATAGTTTATGGATACAACCCAAGAGGTTTTGATGAGCTGAGAGATAGTGCAAATTTGAATAGGAAGAGTGTTGTAGCAGAAGATTTTGCATAATACATTCATGAGGTTCACAAGGAAGTGAAGGAAAAGTTGGAGAAAAGTGCCATCAAATACAAGGAGTATGGTGATATGCATAGGAGGGAACAAGAATTCCAGGTGGGAGACTTAGTTTTGGCACATTTAAGGAAATAAAGGTTTCCACAAGGAACATAAAATAAGTTGAAATTCAAGAAGATAAGCCCATGCAAGGTGTTGAGGAAATTCTCATCTAATGCCTATGAGATTGAGCTACCAGTAGAGATAGACGTATCTCCTATGTTCAATGTTCCTGATCTGTACAAGTTCCATGAAGGAGAGATAAATTTACAAGGGGGTACACACTCTATGTTTTCTTGATGCATAAGGATGGTTAGATTAGTTACCTAAAAAGAAGATGGAAGAAGTAGATACAGTGATTAACTCTCGAGTGGCTAATAAGACTAGAGGAAAGGATTACATGGAATACCTGGTCTGATGGAAGAATAGAGCTGCAGATGAGGCTTCTTGGCTAAGTGCTACAGAGCTAGTCAAGCTTGGAATTTTAGTTCTAAACTTGTCAAAATGTTCATGAGTTTCCAACTCATGGAACATTTCAGTTACCCAGTGTGTCTGATGCAGGAGCATCCAGGTTCATGAGCAATCCTCATCAACCAAAATATTTTCTTTTATTTTCTTGTTTGTTTGTTTTTGCCTTTTATTTTGGTGCAGGAGTTGATGATCCATTTCTAGAGAATTCCCTAAAGATTTTGGCAAAGTGATGACTTGATGGTGAAAAAGATCCAAATGCAAGTTTGGAAGAACTCTGACAATAATTAGACAAGTTATGCATCAGCAGAGCTTTTGCCTGTTGTAGGATGCCACGCTTTTGTCTATTACCAGACATGTCCTATGAAGTCCATTTCTTCTACATGTCCAGTCATGTCGCCTTTAATTTCTTCTCCACTTTGCATGGCCAAGGACCTTTTTGCACTAATTCTACTCGACACCGAACATATCTGGTGAACCCTCAAAACCCCGCCTATCATGTTCACTTTTCCTGCTTTGCTTCTTTGGGTTGCTAGAAGACATTTGCGCTAATATCATTGGACACTAGACATATCCTATGAACCTCATATTCCCCACTTGTTCAGTGAGGCTCAAAACTCCCTCTTTGTCTTGTCATATCGTGAAGGCCCGCTTTTTGCAAGCCAATATCCAATGAAGCTCGATATTCCTGCAAAGCACCCAGAACACGTTAAAATCAATTTTAATCACATGTACAATAGGTCTGAAAGTTGATGAAGGTTTAACACATGTCCCATCCATGTGAGGAATACAATGGCTACCTCAAATACGTATAAATAAGCAGATATCATACTACAAATGGTTGACTTCGAGGGAATGTAGACTTCTCCGGGCTTGATCTCTCCAATGTTGATTCTCCATACTAGGTTTTTGACTTCTGCTGGAAGATTGTCAGAGTAGACATAGGAAAGTGAAGATCAATTTGATCTGAATACATTGAAATGTTGTAAGACTTCGGCCAAGGCATGTGTGAAGCCAATTGTACTCCTGCTGTAACACTCTATTGCATATGAATAAAGAATTGTTGTTTATTTTTTCATTTGTTGCAAATTGATTTACTATTGCCTGGTTCAATAGCTTGATAAAGCCCTTGAATCTTGACCTGCATCAAGTAGTGAGAGAAGTAGAAGAATAAGTAGGAATAGGGAGTGTAGGTATGGGTGCCAACACTTGAGTCCCTATTTTATTAGAAGAAGTGACATTGGTTATGATTTCAGTGCAACTAGATGTAGATAGAATATTTTTATGCACTATATGCACAACGCCACACAAGACTTCCAATCCTTCTTGACCTTTGAGCAAAATACTTTGTAGACTCTCAACAATAGGGATGGCCTCCTCACCTATATGTTCTACACTTACAAATCACTAGAAATTAGGCAACTCCGTGTCTAATTTCTGGATTTGAGCTTCAGAAACATGAGCCACAATGTCATCAATATTGATGGATTCATGTAAGTTTGATGCTTCAAGAAGGTGTGAAGTAGGGATACTAGGAATTGATGGATCCTCTTGTGTGATAAGACTAGGAATTTGGGGTTTTAATATATTGGTATCATCATTATGCATAGCATTCAAACCCATAATTCACCAACTTCTTCGCACAAGAAGGTTAGAATTGGGACATCGGGTCACAGAGCTCATAAAGTGTTTGCAAGCTTTAGTAACACACGAGATGCACTAATAGAAGAAATGAATGATGAAACAAAAGAAAGATTTGAGTGTTTGTTTAAGTGAAGCAATAATATACCCTTGATCAAATCTAATCCTATTCAAATCCACTTGAATATCAACAATGCTAATGCTAAAATCCAACTCCAATTTCAATGCTTTTTTCAAAATACAATAATTCAAAATTGTTCCTATTTTCAATTTTCAATGCAATATGACATTTGTCATGTTGCAGAACAATGTAAAATCAGATTTGGAATGCAAATGATAGTAGCAAAATCTAAAATTAAACTATTACTCATAAACGGGCTAGAATGTAACATTAACTAGGTTTCACAAAGTGTAACTTTTTCAACAATTTCTAGCAATGAACAAGATTCCAATGCACAATGCAACAATATGGAATGATAAATTACTATAATTCCAATCAGATCAGAGCAAAAAATAGAAAGTAAGATTATTCTATGATGATCTATCCTTTCTAAATGAAAACAAAGTGATAACTATGCTCTTTTCAAATCGAGGATGCAATTTTTCTTTTCCAATGTTCAAAAGCAAGGATGCAAGAATGTTTTGAATAACAATAATGGAAAGGTATAGCAAATGAAATGCTCTAAATAAACTAATCAATGCAACAAGATCTAAAACAACTTACAAATCTATAAACCCTAGGTTCAAACTAGCAAGATTTTCTATAAATGCAAGGTTTTTTCAAACCCTAGTTTTGAAACTATGCACAATTTAACTATGTATGTATACAAAATGATTACTAAACTCACTCCCACTCAGATCTAGAGTGGTAAAAAGCTCAGATTTGAAAGAAGAAGGATGTAAAAGTGTAAGAAATGACAGGCTCACCAAAATGTTAGATAGAAAAAGTGTGATCTAGCCTAAGGAATTAAACTAGGTCAAAACCCTCTTCTACTAACATTGGGGCACAAACCGAGCTTGGCTTCTACTCAAGAAGGAGAGCCAAACTACAAGGGTTTTGCCCTTTTGTTGTATATAAATGGATCAACCAAGTCCAACTAAAGTCAAACAAGCAAGCTAAGACTAACGATCAAACCCTAGAAGCTGAAGAACAAATAATAGTTAATTCTCGAAAGCATATCACAACAAATAAAAAGTACAACAGAGGTCAGAAGAAGATTTAGAACCTGGATCTTGTAGTAGAAATGCCTAAGACTAGGGTGCTTGGGTGCCTTAGACCTTTTCTAGGGTTTGAGTCATAAACTTAGATGTCACCAGATCAGTACTTGTTTGCTCTTCCTTCTTCCCAGAAATTAGCTCCCAAAACTTGTTTCTCTAACCTGCACACAAGGAAAGAAGAAAAGGTTGTGTTGTATTTAAGGGCTTACCTCAGTCAAACCTTGTATTGTTGTTCCCACCTCCACTGCAACGATGATTAGATCCAAGAGTGTGTACCCTAGGAGGGTAGAGGCCAGATCTGTAATAATATAATAAATATTGAATGATAATGATGATGAAAACCACAAGAGATATAACCTTAGTTCATGAAGATGACTCTAGATCCTACACCAACAAAGGAGAGTGATGAAGAGGACTTCAAACTTCCTTCAAAGCATGTAAACAAACTTCAGTAGCATCCACAAGTAGATAACACTCCAAGCATGAAGAACACTTTAGCATAGAACACAATATGAGAGCAACATTCACATTAATCCTCTAGCATGCACCTAGGTGTAAAATGAACTACAACACTCATTTAAATATGCATTCTTGCTCACTTACGACAAATAAAACTTCATTAGGCTGACAAATACAAACTAAAGAAGTGTCCCAAGCCAACACTACAAAGTGGGGCTAAAATTCCCAAGTGGGACCAGGGCGCTTGGGCGCCCTAGACCTTTAGTCCATAAACTCTGGAAAGTGTCCAATATAGTGGGCTTAGTCCAGTCCTAAGTTAATTCCATTGGGTTTATTTATCGGGATCAAGATTTTCATCATTTTAAGCTCAAAAAGGTGTTAAAATAGGAAATGATTAACAAAGTCAACAAAATAGGTCCAATTGGGTGTTAAACTAAGTGTAAAATGCTAGTGTACACATTTTACGACATAACAATCATAGCTAGAGATATTATATGATTAACAAGATTGGGTAAACCTCTGTACTATGAGGTCAACTAACCATGAGGATAAAGAAAATAAAGAAAATAAATTAATTAAAGAGGCTATTCACAAACCTTGGTAGAGAGATTGTGTTTAATATGAAAAAGGGAGAAATGAATACAAGGGTTAAATCCTCCTTTCTCAACAAACATTCAAGGACATATCAACTGAGTTAAATCACACTTTGGCAAGAGGATTCACCTACAGGTTAGGTTGTCACTTGGAACGATGTGGAAATTTAGAGATTATCAATTAATGTCTTAATTTAATGCTCAAATACCCTTAAAACCCTAATTATGCAAAATAATAAGTAAAATGATGAATTACGACAAATGCTTGCAGACTAAGGTAGTAGGTAGAGATTAATAACTGACCATTTTTTGAAGTTCAGAATGCAGAATGCTTGGGGGCACTGGCATTAGTGCCCAAGTCCAATGTGGTGTTTTCTTTGTGGAATCTTGATCTCCTTCTAACACTGATGATCATCGTACTTTCCATTTCTGTCTCGTGAGATGTGGAGGACACTGGCACTAGTGCCTGAGTCCAAGGCAAGGTGATTTTCAGGATATTGTAAGCTCTTCAGATGCTAATTGTTATTGTCCAAGTGATTTCTATGTTTTCAACCTCGGAGGACACTGGCATTGGCGCCTGGGTCCAAGCAGTCCTTTTCTTTAGGGATCTGGAATCTGCACACTATCTTACTATTCCCTACAACTCCACTCTATCAAGATGTGACACTTGTAACCTATAATCACAAGGAGAGTAGTTGGGGGTTGTGGTGTTAAGAGGCTTGCCTCAGTCAAGCCTTAGAGAGACATTCAAGTCTTCCAAACATCGTTGTCAGATGGAGAGTGCGTATCCCTGCGGGATAGAGGCAAAAACAAATTGATAAATGATTCAAACACAAATAGATATCACATCAAAGGTGTAGATGTCACATAGATGAAGGCTCTTCAACACATGAGAAGATGAAGCTAAATCTACAATCACAAACATAATAACAATGCTCTTCTCTACAACAATGAATATATTGAATGCTCTAAAATCATAACTTAGCCAAAAGGTCACAATCATCTTCTAGTTTGCAAATAAAACCCTAAACATGCTTATATATGCAACAACACACATTCCCGCTAAGAATTTTGTAATTCAAACTTAAGATGTCGGCATGGGACCTAATTAATGATCACAAAACTGACATTCAAATTTGGGACCTGCCTGAAATAGGGCAGGACAAGGGCGCTAGCCACCATGTCCACAGGTCCTTTTTCAAGGCAGGATCAAATGCCACAATATCCTTCATGCCCCATGTGACATGGGTTTCAGGCCATTTTCTTCTGGGAGTCAAAATTAACATGCAAGATGCAAAACAAGGGACCCAAGAGCTAAACCTAGGAGGGAAAAGTCCAAAGAGACATTTTCTGACATAATATTTAGCCCCCACTTTAATGTATGTATAAACACAAGGCCCATACATGCATTAAAGTACTGTCAAAACACAACAAACACGCCAAGCACTTGAAGCTAATGCATACACAAAGATGAGGAACTATTTCTAGCCCCCAGTCTCAAGTAGACATTAGAAAAAACATGTCACAGACACGCCAATCACAGTGAAGACAGTACCAAGCATGTAAAACATAGAGAAGACAGTTATAGTCACACAAAACATGAAGAAGACAATATTGAAGACACGCAAAACACAATGAATATAGTGAATGCAGTGATTATTTCTTTTTCATTTTCAGATATATGATTGTAAATGCAAGTACATGGAAAGTAAAAATGCAGCACACCACCCAAAATGTAGGAGGGGTTTCGCCATGCTCTTTGGACTACATACGGGGCAACAAACATGCAATTCAAATCTCAAAATGTAGGAGGGGAATTTCGCCACGCTCTTTGGACTACACTTGAGAACAAACACGCCATACAACTCCCAAAGCACAGGAGGGGCATTTCGCCACGCTCTTTGGACTATGCTTGGAAACAAACACGCCATACAAGAGTCACACACATGGAAGACACAGAAAAAAAGTGATGGAAGGAGTCTATGTCTAGGTTCACCACCATCTTAGGCACATTACAGGCACACCTGACGATTGGGCTTCACCATAACAACTGCCAAAGACATGCTTAAGGGAGGATACACCAACCCCGCCTACTCAGAGGACTTTTAGAATAAAAAGGATGTGCACTAGCACAAGAGATACACCATCCTCGCCTCCACAAAGGGCTTAAAATAAAAGGATACGCACTAGCTCAAAAGATACAACATCCCACCTCCGCAGAGGGCTTTCTCATTGCAATATAAAATAAAGGTGTGCCCTTGCTCGGAGATACAACATCTCGCCTCCGCAGAGGGCTTACAAGCATGCTTCATTATTACCAAAATCATTAGACAACTTACCTTATATATGCCCCCACCTTAAGGTGGTTGATATCATGTATCGATATCAAGCACGTTAAGGTAGAGATAAAACACACAATGGAACAAGAGCTTTCGCAAAGCCCATGCCCCCAGAAGTGACATGCACTTTACAATCGTCAAATGTTCCCACAAACACACAATATCCTATAAGAAACAAGGTTAGAAATATTTCCATAAGATAATGACCACATCACATGATAGAAGCAATGCATAAACATAATCATATCAAAATCCAAGGTTATACTACGGATTCGAAACCCGAGTATAACCGTGGGGCTATACCGCAGAGATCCCAAAATTGAGTGTAAGCAAGGTGAGATCCAAGATAATCAAAGTGCATGGAGCAACAGTATTGTTATAGTTTGTTAGTGTGATAAGACGTCATCAAAATATCACACAGAGTGATTCTACTAGCCAAGCGTCAGATAATATATATATCAATCCCATCATCATGTATGGACTAGGTCCATTTTTTGATTACTTGCTGAAGGGACACGTGGTCCATATCAGTCTTATTTGTTTTTCGTCATCCGCTAGCTAGGTAGAAGCACTAGAGGAAGGTAAACAATAAATCAAGAGAGGAGAAACAAGTGCCTTAGGGTCATCACATAGGAAGGTGCCCCCATGTCACCAACCGCAATGCTATGCCCCTAGGACACAACACACAACAATGAAAATAGAGGAGAGGCAATATAGAAGAATGATGATACAAATAAAAGAAGGGTCACAATAGAGGCGGTCTCCTAGTATCCTTGACCTTACGAGAGTATCAAGGGTCATCCAAGGAGGCCTAAACAACACATAACACATTACGGGGGAAACACAACACCGATGTAAAGGGTTAGAAATACTTACCTGCCAGTACAACTGTACTAAAATTTGGAACTTGTAAGCATCTTGGAGAGATGCTCCATCAAGTTTTGTGCGAATCTTGAGTGGTTCTTATTAGAGTGTTCTTTGTTGTCAGAAAGTCCATGTGGTGCTTTTTCATCAAATCATTGTATATATGAAATCTTTTATTGCTTACAAGGTGGAGAACCACTATTATTTCCTACTGATGATAATTGTCTTATTCTTTTTCAATCATTTGATTTCTTATTTTGTTGAATTCATCTATCATAGGGAGAAGGACTATCATGCATCGTATCCATCTTTTCTTTTATCATAATCTCTTTTTTTGGTTATTTTGTTTGTCTTTGCAATGCATTGTGGTTATCTCCTGATCCTTGAAGGCATAACAGAGGAAGAACCTCAGCATAAATACCATTTCTTCGTGGACGAGGTAATACTTTAGTATTTTCCTTATCCACTTCTATTGTATCAATTATCTTATCATAGTTCAAATAGTCATCTTCTACTTCTACTATATTTTGTTCCATCATGTTATTATCGGTATGCTTAGGAAATTGATTAGTAAAAATTTGTAAATTTTGATTTGGAGGAGCAATCGACTTATTTCCATTATCAATCACTCTAGATACCTGTATAACATTCGAGTCGATAAGGTCTTGTATTTCATGTTTAAGACGCATACATCATTCAGTATCATGTCCTTGTTTCTGATGAAAATGAAAAAAAGCATTAGCATCAAAATAAGGTCCTTGCATTCTATTAGGATCCAACTGTTTAATCAGGGGAAGCTTCAAGAGGTTATTACTCACAACTTGATTCGTGATAGAATGATAGGATTCAGATATCAGAGTAAACTATCTTTGTTGTTGTCTATTCTGAAATGATATCCTTTTCAGATTAGTAATAGCGGACACATGTACAAAGTTATTTGAATTCTGTCCATTAACCTTGATGAAAGTCTTATTGTTCCTCTTAAAGTTGTTTTGTGAAAGTCCACCTGTGGATTGACCAACTTGAGCCGATGAGTTTTGGTTTTCATATTGACTAGACAAAAGTTGATAATCATGAAGGGCGGTGCATAAATGTTGAAAAGAGTTATACTTCATCAAGAGAATCTTATCATAGATGTTAGGTTGTAGATTTGTAATAAAAACCTTCTGAACATCCTCATCCTTCATCTTATATTGAATTTATGCATAGAGGGCTTGATACCGACTAATAAACTCAGTTAACTTCTCTTTCGGACCTTACTTGCAATGAACTAAATCAATCAAAGAGACTTGAGGTCCAATGTTTGCTTAAAAATGTTGTAAGAATTGATCAACTAGCTGCGAAAAAAGAGTGTATTGAACTTGGAGGTAGAGAGAAAAACCATTCTAAACCAGTATCTTTGAGAGATCGTGGGAAAAGTTTTGCTAACAAGTCCTCTTCAAAGTAGAAATCACTACACATAGTTGTGAATGCTGCCACATGAGTATTAGGATAACCTTTGCCACCATATTTTTCAAAGCGAGAAGTTTCAAACCTCTCAGGCATACGATTTCTCAAGATTGCATATGATAAAGGGTTATGGGCATGACAAGTTGGTATATTAGGTTGTGAAGAGTTCGTCAAGCTTGTCACCTTTTCTTGTAAAGAAGTCATGCCTTGCAAGAGTTGGTTTAAGAGGGCATCATTACGGGATGCAGTTTGAGAATTAGAAGTCGTGTGCATGACATTTTGAGGGGATTGGTTGTGAGTGGAAATGAAAGGGGGTTGAGAGTAATTGTAGGTGGAATGTGGTTGCGAATAGTTGTATGTAAAAGGTGGTTGAGAATAAGTGGGATGGAGAGGTGGTTGAGAGTAAGTATTCATAAAAGAGGTTACCTTACGTGCCAAGTTTTGATAGTTAAATCCCACAACTTTGTAATTTTGTGAATTAGTGCCATTAGATACTCCAATACCAGTGGTAGCATTACTACAAGCATTTTCATTAGTAGTTAAAATTGTTGATGTAAATGTAGACATTCCCATAGTCGGTATAGGTTCTGATACTTGCGTATGAGTCGGTGATGACATGTTAATAATTTTTGCACATTCAGTCACCGGCATAACATTATAATGTACTATATGTGCTAAGCCTCAAATTACATTAACATCATCTTGTCCTTATTTTATCAACTCTCTTATGATGTGAATCACAGGTATAGCTTCTTTCGCTATCCTTTCATTTTCCACAAATGCTTGAAAATTGGCTAGCTCTTTATCAAGTTTGTTTATTTGCTCATTAGGTACATGTGTTATCACCTAAATAGTGTCCTCAAAATCATGAAATATTTGATCTTACATTGTAGTTGTAGGAGGTATGATATCTTGCAAAAGTTGTGTCTCTCCTTTTGTAAAGAAGGTGTTCAATGGATTTTCAGAGGTAGGAATATCGTTTGTTTTAGGAGCACTAGAACCCATTAGTCTAATACTTTTTCTTAAAGGGATATTTCTATTAGGGCAGCAGGTTATAAGACTCATACAACATCATAGAACACTCAATGCACAAACTAATAGAACAATCCCAAGGAACAAGATATGCGTAAGATCCAGAATGCTTGATTTTTCACCTTTTTCATAATTTTTCATTGCAAATGACTAAAAGAAAAGGTGTTGTGAAGAGTTTTACAAGGGGTAATAAATAATAGGCTCAATATCAATCCAATAATGCAACAATATCTTTCACAACATGCCTATAATGCAATTCTAGAGAGGTGACAAGGCCAAATCTAGTGAAAATGCAAGGTTTTTTAACCCTAGACATGAATTTTTGCAAAAAGGCCACTATGATGAAACACTACAATTATAAATCAGTCTTAAATGAGTGTTTGAAAAGGGTAGTAAAATATGAAACAAGATTTTAACTACAAACCTTAGCTAATACAAAACTAGGTTTTTATGAAAAATGCACAATTTCAAGCAATTATTGACAATTTAAGTATGGAAATGGAATGCAAATGAATAAAATAAGATGAATTTCTGCAATTTAAATAAAATATAATGAAAATAATAGAAATTAAATCAAATTAAATGTCAATTAATGCAAATTATGCCAAAATGCAAGCCTAAGATGCCAATTTTTTAAAAATTTTCATCTTTTTTGTAAATTTTCAAATGCAATAAGATGAATGAATGCAAATCTAGAATACAACACTCAGCAAGGTGCAAAATTCAAATAAACATGGGTTCACCAAAATGTTTAATATGAAAAAGGGGGAAATGAATACAAGGGTTAAATCCTCCTTTCTCAACAAACATTCTAGGACATATTGACCGAGTTGAATCACACTTTGGTAAGAGGATTCACCTACAAGTTAGGATGTCACTTGGAATGATGTGGAAATTTAGAGATTGTTAATTGATGTCTTAATTTAATGCTCAAATACCCTTAAAACCCTAATTATGCAAAACAGTAAGTAAAATGATGAATTACAACAAATGCTTGTAGACTAAGGTAGTATGCAGAGATTAATAACTAACTATTTTTCAAAGTTTAGAATGTGGAATGCTCAGGGACACTAGCATTAGCGCCCAAGTCCAATGTAACATCCACATTTTTAAAACATAGTAAAACCAAAAAAAATTACCATAGAGTAATTTAACAAAATAAAAATGAGATAGAGAAAATTTTTCCTTTATTTAACTCATAAACCAAGATCAATAATTACAAGATTTTTCCTTTACAAAGAGCATTACATCATGAAGTCTTTCTCAAGGACACAGTTTACAATGTAAATCAATTACATAGACAATTTGGAATAAATACTGCTGCTGAATATCTGACATCTTTATCACAAGTCCTGGCATATCTTCTGCTTGGAGAGAGAGTGTCTTTCCAGTGATTTACCTCCATCCATAGACCGGCGGTCTCCCACACTTCTTCCACATAGGAAGTGGCCCTACCTTCACGAGGGATGTAGACCAAAGGTGACCAGTGGTAATTTGCCTATCCCGAGTACATAGTGTTGTATCCTACACAACTCTATCAACCATACAACCCTAGATACCCTCTAGCTAAGTATGATTTCTGATAGGTTATGCAATTCTAGATACAGTGAACCGACAATGCATGCAGAAGACAATTGCATTACTTTGGCCAAAGTTTTTATTATCAATATCGTCCATAATGAACATCATCGTTGTGTTCACCCACCCCTGCTCAACTTGGATACTGTTGTATTTCCATAGTTTTTCCCTTATCAACTAAGTTGACAATTCAGTTGAATCATTTTGACATGCTACTAGTTTTTCTCAAACTTAGACGAATCTATATGTCTTATCTAATCATTTGTTTTTAGTTCGACTCTAAGTTTTACATAATATCCCATATTAATATGGCTTTACAAATTATCCGAAACTCATATCAATGAGACTAGGTTAATAACAACTCATAGTTTATCTAAACTGAAAAAAAAAGAGTGAACTATCGTTCAAAATATATATTTCCTCTTATACGAAAATATGAATATTCTTAGTTTACCTATTCATGATGACTTCAATAGTCACGACACATATATACTCGAATATGATTCCTCTCAAATTCCTATCTCGTTAGACTTCATTTAATCATATCATATTGGTTTCCTACAAAGCTATTCTCATGTAAAAAAAATTACTAAGGATAACCCTATGATCCTTCATATTTCTATTGAAGCATTTCCATTGAGTTATCACTTGATTTATAATGAAAAAGGTATCTTCCAAAGCTTAATGAGATTCTAAGTTTTCTTGGAAAATAACCATTATAGTTATTCATAACTTAACAAGAAATGGTTCTTATACGTCCATTAACCACCTCAAAGATTTAAGCATCCTACTCAACTATGTTTACAATCCTATCATAGTTCTAAATGGTACTTGATATATATATATATATATATATATATATATATATATATATATATATATATATAAGAATGGTATAAAATATCTCAATAAGCAACTCTCTATCCTTCTTAATGTCGAACCTTCTCTTAATCGGCTGTATTTTTCTACATAATTGGTCACTCATAAAGAAGACCTCTGCGGTGTATTGGAATATCATTCTACAGTTATATCTTTCAATAGACCGACTTCTACACATTTCTATGGTTTTTGACTTAGGCTTATAGCCTTTGATAGCATCGGTCAGCCAGTGATAAAGGCGACAATCATTAACTCCAAAGGTTTTAAACATAATGAAAATACTCATTAACAGGTTTGCTGATTAAGAATCAAATATCACAGACATATGAAAAGAGATAATATCGATTCTTCGAAGCATGCAAACAAAAGACATTATAAATCCTTACAATTCTATTATTATTTCCACACAGATATTGAATGATACCTAGCGATGGCACAAGAGTTATCTGCAACTGTGTTTACTATTCACTCAACCTAAATGATGGCATCCACACGCCTGTGTTCTGGCTATGACCTACTCTCTATGTTTTCCAAAATGATCCCCCCCCGAATGTGTGTCCTCTAATTGCGAATCTTATCTCCCTTATGATCAAGGTGAGTTGTGCCAATAATGATGCTTCAAAGCTCTTAATGAAATGGTTTCTACCACTCCATCAAATGTAAGATAATTGGTAATGCAACCGACCACTCTCTCATTCGGTTTATAACCGATCCCACTTATGTAGCAGAGATAAACACATTTTCGTTCGAGGCACAAAATGTGGAGAGTTTTCAATGCATGCAACTATAATACCATACTCGCTCTTAAAGAGGTCAACACAAGCATAACCGTCGATGGTTATTATGGTTGATCACTTTAAGTGATCCAAATTCCATCATTCGAATTAATGTGGGTGTCATAAATAACATGCCCAAGGTTATTCGATTGATAAGAGTATTAAATAATGTGAGGTATTATCCTCTTCAGTTTATAAATACATCTCTGGCTTATATTAAATAAGACTTACATATCATCGTTCACATTCGATGATTATGATTTAAATCAATAAAAATAATAGCAATAAAATAACGATTTACGGATATTGTGAATGGGTCAAGTTTACCTCCCCATCACATTCCTTCGTAAAAACATGAAAAATCTAACTTGATGAAATTCTCTTAGATGTTCCAAGGTTGACAAATAAACCCTAAGTGACCCAAAATAAAAACACCACTTATTACGACAATTACGTCGTAACTTTTATGTTAGATGTAAATGGTCTCAATTCGCGTTCAAACGATGTCGTTAACATCACTTACGACTAAGACGACTTAATACGACTTTCAAAGATTTGAAAAGTATCGACTATCTGTCGATTGGGTTTAAAGTAAACTGACAAGATAAAACTTACCTCATATGACACATTGGTTCAAACTCATGTTACACATCATACTCGTCTTGGCAAATTGACCACTCGTAACCTGAGGTCTATATCTCTCTCCTCGAAAGATACTCTCTCTCTCTCTCTTCTCTGAGAGTTATCTAAAAACTTGTGATCCTGTATCACACTCATTTCCAAACAAATCATAATCAGTACATCATTTGTCAAATAATAAATTAAATCTCATAATGGAAATACTAAATTGATAAATCGTAATCATTTCCATAATTTTAAAATAATATTCAATATAATCCATGTCTTTCCTTGTCATTAATCTAAGCTTCATAATAGTTTTACTTATGTCCTAGTAAAAAGTAAAAAGTATAATTCAAGACAAAATTGGGGATGTAACATCCAATGTGGTGTTTTCTTTGTGGAATTCTGATCTCCTTCCAACATTGATGATCAATGTGCTTTCTATTTATGTCTCGTGAGATGCGAAGGACACTAGCACTAGTGCCCGAGTCCAAGGTAGGGTGATTTTCAAGATGCTGATTGTTACTGTCCAAATGATTTCTGTGTTATCAACCTCGGAGGACACTGGCATTGGCACCCGGGTCCAAGTAGTCCTTTTCTTTAGGGATCTTGAATCTGCACACTGTCTTACTGTTCTTTGCAACTCCACTCTGTCAAGATGCAACACCTGTAACCTGCAATCAAAAGGAGGGTGGTTGGGGGTTGTGGTGTTTAGAGGCTTGCCTCAATCAAGCCACGGAGAGACATTCAAGTCTTCCGAACACCGTTGTCAGATAGAGAGTGTGTATCCCTACAGGATAGAGGCAAAAACAAATTGATAAATAATTCAACACAAATCGATATCACCTCAGAGGTGTAGATCTCACATAGATGAAGGCTCTTCAACACATGAGAAGATGAAGCTAAATTTGCAATCACAAACATAATAACAATGCTCTGCTCTACAACAATGAATATCTTGAATGCTCTAAAATCATAAGTTAGCCAAAAGTTCACAATCATCTTCTAGTTTGCAAAAGAAACCCTAAACATGCTTATATATGCAACAACACACATTCCCGCTAAGAATTTCATAATTCAAACTTAAGATGCCAGCATGGGACCTAATTAAAGGTCACAAAATCGACATTCAAAATTGGGACCTACCTGAAATAGGGAAGGACAAGGGCGCTAGCACCCGTGTCCATAGGTAGGACTTTTTCAAGGCAGGATCAAATGCCACAATGTCCTTCATGCCCCATGTGACATGGGTTTTAGGCCATTTTCTTCCGGGAGTCAAAATTAACATGCAAGATGTAAAACAAGGGACCTGGGAAAAAACCTAGGAGGGAAAAGTCCAGGGAGACATTTTCTAACATAACAGATTGCAACCTTTTACATGATTAGTTATGGACTATTCCACAACCAATATAGGGCAAGAAAATACACAACTGAGTTATGGACTATTCCACAGCCAATGCAAGGATGGGAAATACATGGCTTTGTTATAATGTTTAAATGAATCTCCAATAACATAGTCTTACAATGACTCGTGTTTAGCCTAGAACTTGGCCTCAAACAATCCCTTTATGCCAAGATGGCATTCCTACACAGTGGATTGAACAATAGGGAACTTAATAATGAGAGAGATACATATGGCCATGGTTAAGGATAACACGGAAAACATAGACAAGGTATGTGAACTATTTGACAAAATGCCTTAAAATAAATGTGATCCCATGGATTGCAACAGTTGCAGAATATGTATGACATGGATTTGATGAAAAGGCTCTAGAAACTTTCCTTACAGATGAAAAACTTGATTCCACAACTTTTGCTAGCATCCTCCCTGCTTGAGTGCAACTTGGAGCTTTGGATGAGGGAAAGAAACTTCCATTAAAGCATGATGGAAGTTGGGTTTTACAATTATTATAGTTACAAATGCTTTGGTAGATATGCGTGCAAAATGTGAAGCACAGACATGGTATGACTGTGAGCCAAGGAATACATAGTCCATTCAAGGCCTCTATGCCACAGTCAAAGATTACAACCTATTGTTAGGGTTAGCCAGCAGAATATATCAATTAAATGCAAATAAAGATTAAACAAAGGAATGGAAATACATAGAAATAATAATAGCGAGAGACAAGTTTTAACATGGTTCACCCAAACCTGGGCTACATCCACCAACAGAGAGTCTGATATTATTATCCAGTAAATCAAACCGATTACAACCAGCAATCCTTGCAACTCAATACCGCTGCAAAATGCTACAATACAATATCAATGGAAACCCTAACCCTTAGCCACTTTTATCAAGCCTTATGTTGGTTACAAAAATAGGGTTTTTTTAATGTCGGCCAATAGAAAAAAAACTCCCGATGCCTTTATAAAATAATAAAAAATTGTTGGAGGTTTCGAGGGCGCTGCCCCTCAACCCTGCCCTGTATCGCGACAGGGAGCACGCCAGGGGCGCTGCCCCTGGACCTCGCAAAGGGCGCTGCCCCTAAACCCCCGCAAGGGGCACTGCCCCTTGACCCGGTTAAATAATTTGGGGGGAAACCACGTCGATAAAAGTAGGGTAAAGTTAACCTCCGAGTCTGATTAGGCTCCATATAACAACACCTAATATTCTCATAAAACAAAGGCCATTAAGCCCTACGACCGAGATTAGTATTAAAACTTTTGGTTTAATCGACTCCCTAAACATAACTGGGTGGAAATCTTATCTAGGGATAATATCAAATCAAAACAATAATGTCTTATTCAATATAAACCAACATTCAAACATGTATTGATCTCTATTTTACTATTATCCTTTCATATGGTAATATCAGATGAATCTTATTGTATAAATTGTTTGCACTTACTTACAAGATTCTCCTTTGAACTACCTCCACCTCACACCATTCTAGTCTTCCTTCTAACTTATATGACACTACTAGAGATCTACACCTTTTTTTTTCAACAATGGTAATCTTTTGCAACATTTTTCCTATGCAAGAATGAGTCTTCTCCCCTTGTCTTAATTGCGACTATGGTATGAAGAGAATGAAATCTTTCAAATACCATTCCCTCTCCCTTTAACTCCCCACTACTAATTCTTAGACTAAGGGATTATACCCAATGCTACGCCATGCAACAAA
Organism: Cunninghamia lanceolata; assembly: GCA_027924645.1. NCBI lineage: Eukaryota > Viridiplantae > Streptophyta > Pinopsida > Cupressales > Cupressaceae > Cunninghamia > Cunninghamia lanceolata. Next base: position 5,171,497 of record BSBN01000886.1, read on the forward strand.
TTGAGTTTCTTCTCTATTTTTCACTAAAGACCACATGCCCCCCTAGGAAAGAAGAGAATCCATGTAAATCCCCTTTTTCCTCCACAAGCCATGGCCAAAGAGAGGGAGACTAATCGATGCCTATTTTAACACCACCTTCAACACTTAGTTCACTCCACTATGCTAGCTATTTTTAGCCTCCACTACATGTATGTGCCTTAATGGTCCATGACCTTTGTTGGTAGTGGTTACCACATGTAGGGGTTAAGGTAGAACAAAATTAATGACAATAACAATAATAATATCATAAACTTGCCACTATCAATTATTAATTCAAAATAAGATAATACTATATAAATGATATTATATTTATAACCAAATCGATCATATTGATACTACACTTATGATCGTCTACACCATAAATATATTATGGTGATATTTTGCTATTAGATAATAATACTAAACAATAATCAACTCTTAACTATTAAATTGACTAATTGAATAAACCACTGTGACTCTTTACGATAATGCCTAGCATGGTTCTATATGATTATCAAATATCACATACAATCATGTTACCAAATCACGTGAGTGTGTGTGTGGTTCTCGGATGTTTTGTTCCACTACCAACTTGTCACCATCTATCATCCTCTCTCGGATGATACTCTCCCTCATTGCATGTGTAGAGAAAAGCTTATCTTGCATCTACCTTGTATCCATCCATATGGTAGTTAGTCCATTAAGCAAACAATTCATAATCACAAATGAGTAAAAATAACTGCATAAAATCAATTCCCATATCAAGAATATTCTTTTAAAGTAACAAAGTATCATTTGTCCCGTTATAGTGCTATACAAAATGTAATAATAAGTATTAAATCCACACATTAATAGTTTTCAAATAAATAACCAAAAAGGGGGTGTGACAAAAAAAACTAAATAAATCCTCATTTCAACCCCAAAGTAACTTTAACAGATTATTTCCCCTTAGTTGAAGGGGACTTCTAGTTTAGATGTATGCTTACTCAACAAGTTGTAATCCACTTAATGAGAAGGCAAAAATGTCGATATCTATGTAATCCAATTATTCCCATAAAAAAATCAAAACAAATAATTTTCTACGACCTAGAAACCAAATTTAACCCATGGTTTAACTTTGACGGATTAGTTCTCCGTACTTGTGACAACTTAGCCAAAGAATGACCTTTAAGTTAGATACATGCTTACTCAAACATATTAGATCCACTTAATGACAAAGCAAAGATGTTGATATATATATATATATATAAAATTCAATTATTTCCAATAATAAAAAATAAATAAAATAAGCGACAAATTTCAAGAGAGCGCAATTGATAAGAATAGAAACGCCACCATAAAATTCTCGAAAAAGAATAAGTGTGCACAAAACTCCCAAGAAAATGTTGTTCGATATGAACTTGCCACTATCCAAAGTAGATGAAGAAGAATTTATTTTAATAAATTTATTATTATTATTTATTTATTAATTGTATAGAATTCGTAAGCAACGTGTCATTCTAAATCGTTACTCTAATTACATTGGACGGGACTTACGTGGCCACCCAAGGCTTTACTCTTTGTTCTTTAAGTTCCAATCAATGTGATGCCAATAACCTAATAATAGTATTTGGCTTATCCTAATAATCTATTCCCCACAATGAATGTTGATTCCGTTTCCTTCCCAATTCATTTAAGTCATTTTAAAAAAAAAAAAAATCATGCAAATCTTTGCTTGGCCATTAAAAAGGTATAGGAAATGATAAAGAACAACTAAATCAAACACTAAGCTAGCTTCCAAGGGGTTCAAGGAAATGTAATATTAAAAGATTGCTGATGGCCAAAAAAAGAGAGAAGAAAAATTGAAGGGAGTAGACTTTGGGCTTGATAGGAAGGTGAAGTGATGGACCTTCCTTCCTTATATCATCTTCATATCATTGGAGGAGGCCATGTTGTATGACATTTCTAAAACATGTGGGACAAATGCTTTGTTTTTATCTTGATCTGTCCAATTAAAATCTCATCCCCAATAGGATGGGCCATCCATCTCATATTCTCTAGGAAGAAGAGCATGAACATGGCCCTGGGTAACAACTCATAAGGTTCACATATGTATACATTCTTGCATTGCCATCTAAATTGTTGTTAAAAGTTGGTAAAAGTGAATATGCGTGTTTAAGGTATAATCAAATGTTTAGTGTAAATTGTCAGGTAACATGTTAGTTATTTATGTGGAGGTCCATCCGCAATGTAAGGAGTTGACATGTTGATTACAATGTGTTGATTCTTTGTGTGGGTCTCGTTTCCAATGTAAAGAGTCGACACGTTGCTTATAACATGTTGACTATTTACATGGAGTCCACCCCCAATGTAAAGAGCTGACATGTTGATTACAATGTGCCGACTGTTTATGTGGGGGCCCACCCTCCAATATAAAGAGCCAACACAATGATTTACATGGAGTGCACCCCCAATGTAAAGAGTTGACATGTTGGTTACAATGTGTTGACAACTTAAGCTTTACCATAATCAAATAGGTAGTTTCTTTTGAAAGTTAATGGAGTGAATAATGCACACAAGGTTGAGTGGGTGTGGTTTTATGTGAAAAAAAGATGAGCTTAAATAGTTGAAACATTAATATTTATTATTAAGGGTATTATAAAGCCCTAAATGTTTAAAGGTTGAGTGGGTGTAGTTTTATTGTGAAAATAAGAAGAGCTTAAACAACTCACACAAAAATATTTGTTATTTAGGGTTATTCTAAAACCCTAACGTGTCATTGTTTACTTTAGCCTTAAAGATGGCCTACAAAAAAGTGTTGGGGGTTTTGTTCGTATATATATAAATGTGTGCTATTAAAAAGTGATAAGGTTGGGTATAAATTTTGTGTGAATTTGATAAAAATAATTGTTTTTTGAGTTTTATTCATTTAATTAAAAAAAGACATTTATTTGCATAACTTAAAAAGTTATGGTTCTTTTAAACTTTTTTAGAAAGGAAAGAAAATTGTTGACCATGTTGTGAGACAAGATAAAATGTTTGAAATAAAAGCAAGCACAGTAGCAAAAGACATAAAAGACCAAAAACTAAAGGCCAACACATAGTTGTACGAATAGTGATTTGTAGTGATTATAACACTCCTCTAATATATTATGAAATTGATAGCTATGACACTTTATGATCAGATACTTTGAGCTTCTTTATTTTCTTTATGAAGCTTATTGAGCTAAGAACAAGTGGGCTCCATCACCAACGACAAACAAAGGAGCTTGGAGAATAGAGCATGCATCTATATTGTCATAATCCTTCATTAATGAATAATATTGAGGAGTACAACAATTCTTATGGAGGCAACATTAAACTAGGACCCTACAAATTAGTTAGAGTAAATAACCCACCACTAAAAAATATTACTCCACATTTCACAAAACCACCAAAGAAAACATGGGCAAGCAAAATGTCAAAATATTACTGCACATTTTACAAAACCACCAAAGGAAACATGGGCAACCAAAATGCCAAAAATATTACTCCACATTTCACAAAACCACCAAAGGAAACATGGGCAAGCAAAATGGCATACGATAAACAAGAGGTTAGAAAACTAAAATAGCAAAGACCAACAATAAGGAGCCATAAACACCTCCATGACACCAATCTCCATGAGTCCTACGTAACATCTACATCATTGCTCCATCACACGATGGAGTTGGTAACAAATGCAACGAGAAAATCAACAAGGAGTTACTAACAATTTTAGTAGTGCCAAGTCACCATAAACTATATTAAATTGACAACTGTAATATAATTACATACTCCACTCTAGTAAGCACTTCTTTAAGTCTCGATAGCTTGTCAAGCTCAAATCTAGGAACTGACGAGCTCTGTGAACACAAGCACATCCTTATTTCCCAATAGAACTTGTTAAATCTTAAAATTAGTGTTTGATCACTAACGAGAAATCATCAAACTTAGTGACCACAACAAGCTTCCATATAAATAACTCATTACTCTAAGTACTAACAAACATGAACTCAAAAACATATAAAGTGGGGGAAATTCCCCATCCACTGATGAGCTCGGTGAACACACACACACATCCTTATTTCCCAATAGAACTTATTAAGTCTTAAAATTAGTGTTTGATCACTAATGGGAAATCACCAAACTTAGTGAACGCAACACGTTTCCATATAAATAACACATTATCCCAAGTACTAACAAACATGAACTCAAAAACACATAAAGTGGGGGACATTCCACCCATCCAATTATACAAAAACATAGAAAAACAACTAACTAAAAAGGTCACAACTCAATCTTGATCAATGAGAAAAAGGGAAAAAAACAGTAACAATTTAAACAAACTTTCATAGCCCACACAACCAAGTGGAAGTTCAAGTCAGCTCTCATGAGGAGGAGGATGGCCCTTGGGATTGTGAATGGACTTACAACCTAACCGTAGAAGCACACTCTATCACCCATCACCCCTACATCATGATCGTAATTATCATTAATCATCCATTAAAATTAATTCCTTGAATCAAATCAAAGTGTGTGAGGACAGATGCGGCAGCCCCGGCGCCGAAGCTGCAAAGGCCGTAACGCCCGTTAACTCCCGTGCAGGGGGACCATTTAACTCCTCTGTACTTGCCTAGGTAACTCTGGTTAGTTTAGTTTATCGGTACAGAAGAAGGCCAGATAATACAGAACGAATCAAAACCCAAAAAAAAAAAAAAAAAAATATTATTGCGAAAGAAAAAGACGTTGTTAATCGAGTGCCGAACAAATAGCTAGAAGAAGTGGGTCTAGGAACTTGTTGTCTCAAATACCGCAAAAAACTCTGCGCCCCTTTCACTGATTCACTTACTCACTACCTCACTCACGTCGCGGGTTCGATTCCCCGCCATGTTTTCGGAAAGATATCCACACAGCAGCACACGCAATATTATAATACAAAAGCTGCCCACGCAGTAGTTGAATGAAGAAGGAATGCAGTTTGTAGTAGTAGTAAGAAGAATAATATAAGAAGAAGAAGAAAAAAAATCGGTGGTCGCGGGATCGAGTCTCGGTGCTACTATGCCTTACACAGACAATAACAACAACAGCATGAATATGTCGTGTGCGGCGTTTCAGAATAATAATTGTGGTCCTCCTCCTTTGTCATCTGGTGAGTGTTAAAGTTGCTGATTTGCTGCATTGGGTTGGTTAATTGTGTTGTTTTATGGTGGCTGATTTTAAGCCCCCAGGTCGTATGGCTGTAGCGGAGGATGCGCTTTACGAGCAGCTGTGGAACGCCTGTGCTGGGCCGCTGGTTACCGTTCCTCAGGTTGGAGAGCGCGTGTTTTATTTCCCGCAGGGTCATATGGAGCAGGTCTGTAGCAGCTTTCAATTTGTGCCAATTTGTGCCATTTTGTGCTGCATTTGGTTTCTGGAGAGGGAATTGTGTTGGGGACGTAATTGTAGTGTGATTTGATGGCATTTGGAAGGTACTCGTTGTTTTATTTTTGTTTTTTTGTTTGCAGGTTGAGGCCTCGACGAACCAGGGGGCTGATCAGCAGCAGATGCCGCAGTATAATCTGCCTCCGAAGATTCTGTGTAGAGTTATAAATATACAATTGCGGGTCTGTTGAACTCTGATTTTGGCATATTCAGTAGGAAGAACTTTGATTTTTGGAGATTTTGTATCTGTTTTTATGTTCTGGGTGTCTGATTTTGATAAATGGAGTATAATATATGTTAAATTTGTTCTTTTCTGTTTCACTCTGATTTTGGCTTTTTCAGTAGGAAGAACTTTGATTTTTGGAGATTTTGTATCTGTTTTTATGTTCTGGGTGCCTGATTTTGATAAATGGAGTACAATATATGTTAAATTTGTTCTTTTAATGTACTCGGGGTTTTTGGCTTTTGTTTCTTCAGGCTGAGCAGGATACAGATGAGGTTTTTGCTCAAATTACTCTTGTTCCTGAGGCAGAGGTAAGTTCCTTGGTTCAGATTATTTTTTGGTTTACCGATGGCTTAATGTTTGCTTGCAATGGAGGTATGGGTGGCTTTGCAAGATCGCTTCAGGTGGTGTTTTGGGATTTGGCATAAAAAGTTTTAAGCATTTCTCGTATTCTGGGTTAGCAGATTTTGTGCTTAGTGGAATTCTTGATAGCACTGATGTTGTCCGTGTTTACATGATTATGCGGTTGAAAGAATTCCTGATTCTTTTTATATTCTCTGTGTTCGGTGATTGGGCTTTCGTGTTCTGTGTGTTGGATTATTGTTTGATTTCTGATAGCTTTCGTGGTCTCTCTGTTAAATGATAAAACGCGCGCTTAAGACATTTCGAATAGTTCTTTTTCTATGTGTTAAATGATTTTGTGGTTCTAAACATTTCTGTTAGCTCTGTTGTTATCGGTCTTGGAAGATTTTGTGGTTCAAAGCGCTTCTTGATAGTCTGAAGCATTCCTGTTGTCTTTGTCCTCCTCTGAGTTAGATTATAACAAAGTTCAAAGCATATCTGATAGCTGATGTTTTCTGAATTAGATGATAACATAGCTTAAACCATTTCTGATAGCTTTGCTGTTCTCTGTGTTGCATGAGTTTTTGGTATAGAGCATTTCTGATAGCTCTAATGTTGTCTGTTTTGCAGCAAAATGATTCATCTTCTTCTGATATTGAATCTTTGTCAGCCTCGCCATATAGGCCTCGTGTGCATTCATTTTGCAAGACACTTACAGCCTCGGATACAAGCACCCATGGAGGATTCTCGGTTCTCAGAAGGCATGCTGATGAATGCCTACCACCACTAGTAGGTTTCTGGCGCGCCCTCTTCCTTTCTTGCTGCTAGAAATCTATTAGGCATATGTTTTGTACACATATCTTCTTGCTTTCGTTCAATAGAGGATGTCTGCTACAGCACTAACTGACGTAGACTCTTTTTTCCCATGGTTGGTCATTAGGGTTTTTGGTCATTTGGATTGCTCAATGCATATGTTTTTTTTTCATGTGTAAATTTCTAATTAGATGTATGTTTCTCAGATTACTCAGGCATATTTTGCTTGCGATGCAGGACTGATGTATTTTTCTCCTCGTTCTGTGTAGGACATGAGCCAGCAGCCTCCAGCACAAGAGTTGGTGGCCAAGGATCTTCATGGAACAGAATGGCGCTTTCGCCACATCTTTCGCGGTGAGTTTGTCAATTGGTACATTATTTTCAAACTGTTATCTACACTTACCGAGTTCAACTAAACTAGGAAATCTGCTATTGGAATCTTGGCGCCCTGAACTATCTTCACAGGATGTATAATCTAATCATGTTCTTCCTAGGCAATAGGCTTCTAGGTGCAGCAAGGCTTCAGTTTGTCTTTAAAGATGTTTGCCCGTAATAACCATTAAGTAGAGTCTCTGAGCCTCTGCCTCCCTTGTCGTTGAAGCTCAGCCTTTACAGGATTTTCTTAGCATCAGATAGTTCTATGGGGTGCTGGTTTTGTGCCTAGGCACTTAAAGATACCTCTATATCCAAACATCTGAAAAGATTGCTAAGCAGTGATTGATAATACCCTTATCAGCCCTTGCTGGAAGGAAAAATTTACTGCCTGGTACTGTATTTATGCTAGTTCCTAGGCTGTTTGGGATGCTGTTTAACAGACACACACACACACACACACACACACACATATATATAAATACATAGAAAGGAGGAGGCTTGAAATGATCATTTTAGTGACCATTGAATCAGATAAAATAAGAATGTAGTTGGAGATCTTTATTTCATGTTTATGGTCTGCTTTTCAAGTTTCAAAATATGATGGTTTATCTTCAGGTTGCAAAGGAAAATTATCAGTAATTGGCAGCCATTTCTGAAAGGCAGTTCTGCGTATGTCTTTTATACTTGTTTTTTCATTTATAGTCTTTGTTCTGGTAGGCTTGCTGACATGCTGTTAGTACTTAGAGGTAATCTAATTAAACCCCAAGCTTCATTTGGAACAAAGTACTTCCAGAAATCAAAATTCCAAAACGGGATGTGTATGACAAGCTTTTTGAATAACATGCTGCATGTTCTATATCCTATTTCTTGTTAGCTGAAGCAGCTGAAGCCTGGCTGGCCAACCATAGAGTCTAGAATATTACAGCCCTTGGTTCTTCTCTTGACCTTTTGCTTACAAAGTTAATGACATGATGGCACCAGCTGGTGTCCAAGGACAAAATCACTGCATAAGTCTTTTGACTCTTAACCATTTCTGTGTCTGTGCACAAAATGGCAGGCCAGCCAAGGAGGCATTTACTTACCACTGGATGGAGTGTATTTGTTAGTTCCAAAAGGCTTGTAGCAGGAGATGCTTTTATCTTTCTAAGGTATTTAATCATCCTAAATGAAGGCTTACAGCGGTTATTGTGCAGATATACTAAGTGTTGTTTCATACTATCATCCCAGTCAATGTTGTACTTATTAATCACTGTTTTATGGAGTTTAGGGGGGAAAATGGAGAGCTTCGGGTTGGAGTCAGGCGCGCTATGCGACAGATGAACAATATGCCATCGTCCGTTTTATCTAGTCACTGTATGCATGTGGGTGTCATCGCAACAGCATCACATGCAGTTTTAACGCATACCATGTTTACTGTCTATTATAAACCAAGGTGGGTTGCCTTGAGACATCCAGTTCCATTCTGTTGATCGAGCTTTCTTTGTCAATATGATAGAAATCTTGTTTATCCCCTTACATTCTAAATGTGGCTTTCCTGCTTGAAAAGCTTTTTGAGTTAAACCTATTATTAGACTATTTAAAGGTTATGTTCTATGCTTGGGTGCTTCTCATGGAATAACCGGAATCAATGCACCGATGCACTTTATGGAAAATTGGCTTGATTGCATTTCTTTGACTTGTGTTTATGAAATTCTCAACAGGGTCAGCCCTTCTGAGTTTATTGTTCCTTATGCCAAATATATGGAGACATTCAACTGTAATGTCTCTGTTGGAATGCGTTTCAAGATGAGATTTGAGGGCGAGGATGCTCCTGAGAGGAGGTATTGCTTTGATTAATATGGCTGTCCTATTTGAGTTGATCATTTGTTGAAGCTTTTGTTCAACTTACTTCTTCCTGTTGGGTTGTAGGTTTAGTGGCACCATCATTGGCATAGGAGATGTTGATCCAGTGAGATGGCCAACTTCAGCATGGAGGTCCCTTAAGGTTCCATGGACTATGCAACCACAACAATCTTTGTGTGCTTATGGATTTCCTATTTTGGGATTTGGAATTGTGACTCTGATGCAATTTTGCACTGTATTTAATGTATATAGTTGTTGCATTCAGGTGCAATGGGATGAAAACTCAATGGTTCCTCGTCCAGAAAGGGTCTCACCATGGGAAATTGAGCCATTTGTGGCTCCGGTTGCACTGAATCCTTTGCCTGCACCCAGGAGCAAGCGACCTAGAGCAAATACACTTCCATTGACTCCAGATTTATCAATTCTGGGTAGAGGTTTCAGTAGACTTATCACAGAAACTCTTAAATTTAGCTGGAGATATATGATTGCAATTTTCAAGTATCATAATTAGCAACATTATGTGCTTTTGCAGGTTCAAATCAGGCCTCTGGTGATTCTATGCAGGTTCCCAGATTTACTAGGGTCTTGCAAGGTCAAGAGGCAAGGACCTTGGGATCTGGTGACAGTGATGTCGAAAACACCCACAGTTCAATGATGTGGGGATCCAAATTGGAAGACTTCACAGCAGATGACCTAGGAGCAGTAAGAAGAGTGGGATCTGAAAATTGGTTGCACTCGCTGAAGAATCCATTGCACTTTGCTGATGGCTTTTCTGGTCTTCAGGGCACAAGTGAGGCATTAGAGTTCAGAATGCCATATCTAAACCAAAATATGGCAAATTACCAGAAACTTAAGCCACCAATGAAACAGTACCACCACCAAGAAGATAACAAAGGTGAACCATCAGGGACAGACCTGCAGTTATCAAGTATGTCATCAAGAGTGCTATCTCTCAATGCACATAATAAGAAAGAATCAGATTCAAAGTATTCTGCTATAACTTCTAAACAGGGTTCATTAGTACTGCGGGATGGCTCAGATGGTGCCCCTATTGTTCCCAGCTTTGGAGTTAAAGAATCGCCAGGGAGCTGGATCATGTCACTGGTTTCATCATCAAGACCAGAGGTTTCACTGCCAGTAGGCACAGGAAATGTTGAGGGTGACAAGATCATGCAACACAGTAACCAGGGAATCAATGTGCATCAAGCTAGCTTTCCTTCCAGAGAAATGTATAAAGATAAGGGGCTTGAATCTGGTGCATTTTCTGCCAAATTGTTTGGTGTTCAACTTATTGATAGTTCTACTGTGGGTATGCATCTAATAGGCGCAAAGATGGGAGAGAGCACAGAAACTGTTGCTGATGCCACATGCACAAATCCATCACAATCTGCAGGGCCCGAGCAGCAGTCAGAGCCATTGAAGGCTGTAAAATCTGATCCAACTCCTTCAAGTGCTGAGGGAAAATTTACCCAAATGTTGCCAAAAGAAACCTGTGGCAAGATATTGAATAATCCTACAAGGAGCTGCACTAAGGTATCATTTCGGGATGCAGAAAATTGCTTATTCGAAGGATATTTTCTGTTACTAGCATTTTCATTTGGCATTGGTTTCTTTTATTTTCCAGGTTCACAAGCAAGGTAGTGCCCTTGGTAGGGCTGTTGATTTGACAAAGTTTGAAGGGTACTCCGAGCTCATTCGAGAACTTGAGCACATGTTCAGCATCGAAGGAGAATTACAAGACCTTGGTAGAGGGTGGCGGGTTGTCTACACGGACGATGAAGGGGACATGATGCTTGTGGGAGACGATCCATGGCAGTGAGTGCAATACTTCATATTCTACTGATTTTGACCTGACTGAAATGATTATTGATTTTTTTATCGTTAAAATTCAATTTGGTATTTTTGACTGAATTTATTTATATACATGTTTTAATTTACCACAGGGAATTTTGTAGCATTGTGCGAAAAATTTTCATTTATACTTCTGAAGAGGTGGAGAAAATGACACCTCGGAATATGAAGCTTCAAGGATGCTCTGAAGATTTAGCAGGCACGAGAGAAACATCCAAATGTTCTGATCTTGGAGAATCCACCATTCCTTCATCTGCTCCAGAACTGAAATCCGGTTTCTGATGCTTTTTCACCATTCCTTAATGTCTAGCAAGGCTGATCAGTCAGCAATTTGCAAATTTTGGTTGTCTATGATGAGGGTTAAGAGATGGGAGAATCAGGATGTGTTAAATTAGATTTGGCCTCTCTATCAGCAGGTGTCTACTTAGATTTTCAGCCTCAGTTTTGAAATTTCAAGGCACTCATGATCCCTTATTTTACTGTCAACAACATAAGGGACATGGTGCAACATTGGAAGAACTGTTTTTGTACCAGCTGTTTAAGTATTTTGTGAACTATTATGTTCAAGGAAGGGGATATAATTCCCCAGTTTTGGTCTCAGTATAATCCTTAATGAATCGATATAGATAGGTATGTTGGCAATCTTATAATGACCGGTATATGAAGATTGCTGACTAAATACAGAGGAAAGTTGTTTTTTGTTTCGTGTGGTGCTTTTAGATAATTTACGCTATAAGCAATACTGCGAGGTCATACTTTCCTAAGCATTTAGACTGTTGTTTGTGGTTGAACTCAACTGTCTCTATAATTTTGTCCGAGCCTATGCGTCGTTAGTTTGAAGGCACTGTAAAAGAACTTCCCTGGCAATAAAGGGGGCGTGCCTATGAACTGGTAGACGTTATGTAACATAGGCTGATGGTCGCTTTTACAAACCAACTAGCTTTTAGCCAAGTGCTTTACCCGCTAGAGTTATCTGGGTAAGAGGCAATCTTCTAATGTCCAGCTGTAAAACACATGTATTTACAACTCCAATTAATAAAAATGTACACTCTTGCATTGGCTCCGAGGTGAAATAATGTGTATGCTTAAGTTCCACAAATTTTATCTCATGTTTTAGAACTTCTAATGCATGTTTATAATGATCAAAGATTGATGGCTGCTCCCGATGCAAAATTAGGGACTACACGACTGTAAATGAAAATCATTGCCCTTCAATTTAAGATTTAAGTGGAGAGTAAGTTTTCCCAGGCTAGGCAAATAATTAGTATCTCAATTTAAAAATTATTCTTTGACACGTGCAACAATATCAATTAGAATTCTAAAACTCTTCGGCGGAGTCATAATCAGTATTGTAGTTGCTTATCTAGAATTTTTTATTCAAAAGTTTTTCATAGTTATAAACTTTGAATCTTTAGGTAAATCATGCAGGGGATTTTGCTCTTTCTTTAAGTTATAACAAGCATATGACTTGGCACATAAAAGCTACTAAGGTGCTGCAGGTAGTGAGTTGGATTTCTCAGCTGCTTATGATTTCAACAAGTTCTTCCCAATACATTGGGTGATTCCTCAGGAACCCTGAATGTATACAGAACATTACCTTCTCAAGCACGGGGAACAACTCAGTGCCTACAGACTGCACTACATAAGGGACCCTTTTTTGATGTTATTCTTTTAGCTGAAGTACACTTTTTTAATCTGTTTTTAGGTGCATCCAATCATGGGATGGTTTTGCCTCCATGAGCAAGCACCTCTATGCTTTTTTCATGTCTGTTACCATTCATTATCTGTACTAAGAATCATTTTGGGTTTCCCCTTTCCATGGACTATTTCTACTTCCAAATTTATTATGGCCCTATGATTGCCACCAATTAAAGTCTGCGAGGGTACATATCTAACCTGTGTTCACCAACGAACTGCACTATTTTGAGGTGTGTTTTCTTCAAATTGCAGAGAGATCAGGAAGTTCTGATACAGAAACTTATATCAGAACTTTTAAAACTAGCAGGCATCTCGACGAACAGTTATATCATATATAATACTGAGAGGAGAAATGTTAAAACCCATATTTATGTTCGGCAAAGGTCTGTTGAGGATGTTGCTTGTCAAATTATGTGTGGGGAATATCAAACTTTGCCCAACACTTTGAGTTTACTAGTTAAGCCTTCAAAAATGTGATCATGTTTATCGTGTGACTCTGACACCGCAACTTTTCAGTCGGTAAATGGTATCTTTGTCAGAGTTTTAGCCATTTCTATTTTGAGCAGCTGAGAAACCATGTACAGGTGCAACCCATTAGTAGCTTTCTTAACATTGCGGTTATGATTAATAATAATACAATAAGAAAAGCAAGAGCAATTATAAATAGAGCCTGCACATTTTATGCTTGGGCTGCTCTGTTTTGATAACTCAGTGACTCTTCAAGATCCTAAAGATTGTTTAATGTCATCACGTCTTAAACAAATTTAAGAGTAAAGTTTTTACAGTCCATGAAATTTGAATAATCAAATATTGTAATTCTGGGTTTCAGGATTTAACAGCGTGATGGTTTTTTTCCTCAACGTTAAGGATTTAACTCTCGTTCTCTGTTTTTCTGATGATGGATCATGGAGTGTGATCCAGGAAAAAACCATCACAGAGTTAAATCCTGAAACACAGAATTACAATATTATGGATTGTGGAAATTTAATGTCTACTAATCAACTATTTTAAAAAAAAATTATAGAAATTATTAATACTAAAGTTATCAAGATATAACAATAGTGCAGAGACCATCTATTTCCCTCTTGTTTGGCACTTAGGTTAAACACCCTTGTTTGCTAAGCAGGATTTTGACCATTTGGTGCATGCCATCCTCAAAGCTTCATACTCAAATGTATCATTTCCAAACCTCTTCATATTAAGTATAAATGTTTTTTTATAAAATTATTTAGAACTAATATAAAACATAATTATAAGATTTAAAATTAGATTATAAAGAAAACATTCAAACAATTTTTTCACTTGAAAGTTACTAAATGTGTTATATATTTGACATTATAAACTGTACATCTTACCATCATCGTGGGGTTTAAGGCATCATTTCTGATGGGAATAATGGGGTTAGTAGTTCTCTATATGAGGATAGTGGGTTTTTATATTGGTATTCATAAATGCTCTCATATGGACTAGTGGTTAACTAACAAGTGTGAAATATATTATTGTATTGTCAACAATTGAATTAATATAGTAAGTGGGCACTACTTTCAGGAGGTTTTTCTAAAATATATATTTTAATTTATCTTGTTATACTATAACATTCTTTCTTTCTCTTATACTTAAAAGTTTTGTTAGCATTACTTCTCTTACATAGATCTATCAATATTTTTCTCTTCAAAGTGGAATATGAAATTAATGCACTCACTCCCATACGCATCATCTCTCCTTCATCATATTTGTACACAACCAGCAATCCTATACTAAGATCATATAGTCCTCCTTCAATATCAAACATGCAATTAAACTAAGATCATATAGTCCTCCTTCAATATCAAACATGCAGTTAAACTCATTAATGAGATCAACGTACCCCTCAATTTTTTTAGGTCACTGGCCACTGCCCTCTCAAGCACACTAACTTACTTTTTAATTGGAGTTAGACTCCAACATCTCCTTTCACACATTTTCTTTTATAAACCTGCACATTTCAAGTCAGAATATAAAATGTTATTAGTATTATTAATTAAAACATATATATGAATGCAATCAAGTTTCTCACAAGGAAAATTAATTAGACACTAAAAAAAAAATACATAAAAGGTGAAAATTAAGAGAAACAAACTAAAAAAACATTAAATCTATATTTATGTTTTATTATGAAGATATAATTTTTTTTTATTAATGTTTAAATTCTCATGAAAATGGCTGCCGTGAGCTCTATGGTAAATATTATTTTTAATTGAAGAGCAAATTTCATTAATAATTTATGATATAATACATCACTAATCATACAAATAAAAATAAAAGATAGTGGAAGGAATTTCACACCCGAAAGTTATGTTGGTCAAGAATTAAAAAACTAACTTTTAAAACACCTAAAAACATAAGGGTGTCAAAAGTGGTTATAAGCCCTGAGAGAATATCTGTACTTAAAAAAATTATGTAGATAACTAAACAAACCAAAAGAACTTATAACTAGCAATCCCAATAAAAAAAGTGCAGAAAATACAAGAAAAATGGGCCACAAAAGCAACCAACCCATATATAGAGGTGGAAGTGGAGGTTGTGCAACTTATATACGCAACCAATTCCACTAGTGAGTTTAGCATCTAGAGTTATGAACTCCTAACCAATAACAGCTTGCTCTTGCTCTTCTACTTAGTCCATGTCTTGTCAGGGGGACAAAATAACCATAACCAAGGTGGGAGGTTTTTCTTGTAGTAGGGTTCCCAATTGTTTGGTCCTGCACTATAACAACCACTACCACTATTACTATGATATAAGGAAGGGTGCATTTCAATTTGGGCAAAAATATGATTGATTGTGGCTGATTGCAAGAGTAGTGCCTACTATGTCCTCCAAAACCTCTACATAAAGGCAAATGATGGTGAGGGGAGTCTGAAAATCCTAACTAACTATGCATGGGGAATTACCCTAATGGTTAAGAAGGGCTAGGAGGTGATCCACCTCTAGACAAACTTTCTCTTCTTGCACTTGACTCTAGAGCATGACATTAGAAATAACAGAGACTTTGTTATCCATAGAGAATTAATAACCAATAGTTACATGATTAATTTTTCTTTCTATAATTGGAATATAGTTTTTGTGTTGAAGATTTGCTAAATTTGTTTATAATGTGTATGTAAGATTGTAGAAATAGAAATCCCTTAAAAGACCATCTACCAAGTGAATAATTTTGGCCTAAAAAGGAGGAAATAAGGAACACATTTGCTTCCAAGCAAATTAAAACATGTATGCATAACCAATATATGTGTTTAATACTGAGACTAATGCGCTAAGTTTCATCCAATTCTAAAGACTTAAGAGTCCATCTTTGAAGTGCCAATGGTCATGCTAGTAGAATATTTACAGAAAATAGGTTTGCAAACCCTTGATTTTTGGTGGAAAGTATGAAAATGGCCAATGGATACCCCTTTAAGTTATACAAAGCTTAACTTAGTTACAGATAGATTTACCCACAACAATTTAACCTTGAATTTTTATTGGAATATTCAATATGTGACTGACATCTAGTCTCATCACTTTGCCAAAAGTTGCAAAGTCACTGTTGTCTAAGAAAACTCATTTCCTTTGGTGCTTGCTCTACCAAAGTTTACTAAAATTTGAGATTAGAGAACTAAAATTTAATTTCAACCTATTAAACACCTAATCTCAATTCTCAAATTTTATTATTTTTTTTTTCACAAAAAAGGCTAGTATAATTTAATTCTATCATATATATGGGAGGTTTCTAATATTAGAATCATAATAAAAAAGTTATTAGAAGGGAAGAGGTTAAACAACTCTCAACTCACCAGTTGTTTATAAAGAGATTTGAGTTCCCACATAAACAACCAACACATTAACTATGATGTATTAACAATTTACGGTAGAAAACTTAAAAAATCTAAGATGTGACTGTTTCTGATATTAACTGTGTAGTGCTTTTTTTTTTATAATGTTTCGGATCATACTCCATGATCCATCCTCAAGATGAATAGAGCAAGAGAGGAGAATGAAAAATGGATCATGGAGTATGATCTGAAATGTTGATATAAAAAATAGCACTACACAGTTAATATTGAGAAGCAATCACATCTTACTATTATGCATTGTGGATATTAGATGTCTCTAATTAAAAAATCTAAATAAAAAAAAATGGATAACTCAACCATAAGATACTCAACATACACATAAGAGACCCTAGGTTCTAAGCCTAATCAATCCAAAAAAAATAGCAGCTAACAAAAGACAAATACAAATGTTACTAGGGATGAGGATTGTGTTGTGGTCAATACACTCAAAAAATTAGATATTTCTTCAACTCAACATCACTATTGAGAGGTAGAGTGTTATTTGGCAAAGAACCAACTACTATTTAATCCTCATCATTTAGAATCAGGAATGGACTACAATTTTTATGATTTGAATGCACTCAAGATTATTAATATTAATAGAAAGAACACCCTGTAGGTAGTACTTCATACAATTTTAAAATTCCTTAAAATAAAATATTTCAATTGAAGGTCAAATTTTGCGATGTTGACCATTTTTCACTAATAAGTAAACACAAATGACTAATTGGATTGAAACAAGTATACAATTAAAAACAAACTAACGAAAGTGTCTTGCACATTGGAGAAGATCTACAGAATATAAATATAAAGCATGACTAATTGGATTGAAACAAGTATACAATTAAAAACAAACTAATGAAAGTGTCTTGCACATTGGAGAAGATCTATAGTATAGAAATATAGAGCAGAATTTAAGAAGAAAAATAAAAAATCAACATATGGACCAAATTTTTTTAATGATACTACAAATGCTCTTTTGATTCATATTGAACGTATCCTCCATGGATGAGTAAAGTTACAGCTGAACTATTTTAAGGATTATAATCTTCTTATATCCTGCAAGTTAAATCCGTAAAAAAAATTTCATATGATATCTACTGTAGACTGAGAAACACATATAGATCTGATTTCATAGGTGATAAGACATTGTAAATAAAATGTTTATTAAATTTTCTTGAGACTCAAGGCTTTGGGTCACAAACCTTATACTTCTGTGAAAAGCTTTAAAATAAAATTAAAGTTAAATACTTCAAAAATATTGAAAATAGAAAAAAATTAAAGCTAATACTTAAAAAATATTGAAAATGAGATAGAAATGATGCTGTATGACAAGAGAAATCAGATTAACATAGAATTGTGATTTGAGATTCCAAATCCAATAACTTTACCTGATAATTCTAAGAGATGGAGGAGGCATAACAAGAAATCTTTACATCCATCTAAGCTTGCAGTCCATAAAGGGATCTCCTTGGCAGATGATGGAGGGCTAATGACAAGCTTGCAGTCTAGAAGAGATCTGGTGTTACGCATAATTTATAGTTTTTGATAATGATAAGCAGCTAACAAGGGGCTGAACCCTTTACAAACAAGAGCCCCCAGGCCGGGCAAAACATGCCAACCCAAGCCACACACAGAACATGTAAACAGTTGGCACACTGATTATAATGTATTGGTTGTTTATTTTCAAAAAACCACATAAAATTCATGTGACAAAGATACAATTAAAAATTATATTCTATTATATACATGACAAAGGTACAACTAATTGATATGACTACCAATTATAATCATAAGACAAATTTTTTTAAAACTTCTCGGGTTAAAAGTGGAAAATAAAATGAATTTACAGAAAAAGTTAAATACCAAATGAGGGTGCTTGGTGACTCGTAATATTGAAATTAGGAACACGTGACTAAGGTAAATCCCAAGCATCAAACTCACGGGTTTGGTGACTTATATTTCACATTGAAATTAGAAACGCATGACAAAAGTACATCCCAAAATATCAAACCCAAGTGTTTGATGACTTGTATTTAACATTGAAATTAACACATGTCAAAGGTAAATCTCAAACATGGAACTGACGTGTTTGGTGAGACAAAAGTACATCCCAAAATATCAAACCCAACTATTTGATGACTTGTATTTAACATTGAAATTAACACACGTCAAAGGTAAATCCCAAAATTTAAACTAATGTATATTGAAATTAGGAACGCATGACAAAGATACATCCCAAAATATTAAAATGAAGCGTTTGATGACTTGTCTTTAACATTCAAATTAGGAGGCACCTTGATAAAACATAATTTTTAAATATTATTTTGAATTAAAATTATAAAATATAATGATGTCTAAATTCCAAAAAACTTACAATAATATATTGTCACAACATAATACATAGATAAATGTTAGTAGAATATATTAGAAAAATAAATATATTTTTTCTCAACATAAATCATTTTACTTGTAAAAGTAAATCTCTACCAAAATATCAAATTAAGTTGTTTGGTGACATATTTAATATTGCATAACCCTCCACTCATAGGATAGGTGCAATATTATTTAATTGTTATATTTTTATGGTTTCTATTTTTATAATAAAAGAATTAATAATTTTAATTTTTTTAAAATATATAATTTAATAAAAAGTTATTTTTTCATTTTAATTATTTCTTAAAATTAAATTATTAAAAAAATATATTTATATTAATTTAAGATGGTTTAAATATATATTTATCAAAATTTAAAAATAAAAATATAAACTAATTCAATTAAAATAAATAATTATTTACATTTAAAATATATTTTGAAAATAAAAAAATTAAATTAATTTTATTTAAAAAATTAATTATTAAAATATCTTTATATTAAAAAAATTAATTTGTTAAATCTCTTTAATTACTTTAATTATTGGTTGTTTATTTTCAAAAAGCCACGTAAAATACATGTGATAAAGATACAATTAAAAATTATGTTCTATTATATACATGACAAACAAAAGTTTTAAAAATTCTTGGTTTAAAAGTGGAAAATAAAATGAATTTACAAAAAGTTACAATACTATATTGTCATTTAGTCAAAGCAGTATGTAGATAAATGTTAGTGAAATATGTTATATTTAATAAGTAAAATAATATTTTTGAAAGATGATTGATTTACTTGTAAATATAAATTTATAATAAAATATTAATTGGGGTATTTGGTGACTTGTATTTAACAATGAATTTAGGAATACATGACAAAGATATGTCCCAAAATACCAAATGAGGGTGCTTGGTGACTCGCAACATTGAAATTAGGAACATGTGTCTAAGGTAAATCCCAAGCATCAAACTGATATTTTGGTGACTTATATTTCACATTAAAATTAGAAATGTACATGACAAAAGTGCATCCCAAAATATCAAACCCAAGTGTTTGATGACTTGTATTTAACATTGAAATTAACACATGTCAAAGGTAAATCCCAAACATGGAAGAGAGGTGTTTGGTGACTTATATTTCACATTGAAATTAGGAACACATGACAAAAGTGCATCCCAAAATACTCAACCCACCTATTTGATGCCTTGTATTTAACATTGAAATTAACACATGTCAAAGGTAAACCCCAAATATTAAAAAATTAGGAACACATGACAAAGGTACTTCCTAAAATATTAAAATGAAGTGTTTGATGACTTGTCTTTAATATTAAAATTAGGAGGCACCATAATAAAACATAATTTTTAGAAACTATTTTGAATTAAAATTATAAAATATAATGTTGTCTAAATTCCAAAAAAGTTACAATAATGTATTGTCATAACATAATGCATAGATATTGGAAAACTAGGTTAAGTAAATTCGAGGGACATTAAATTTTTCTCTGCTCTGCAACTGCCCGCCCAAATTTGAATTTGATTTTGAGCGAGAATGGCTGGTGACAGTTTGGGGGGCGTGGCCTGGTCGCCCCTCCTTATGCATGGGTGGCCTAATTCTGGCATAGGTAGCAGTGCTGCTCACGTGAATCCATCCTTGGATTCAAGTCCCAAGAGGTGGAAGGAGGCCCTTGTGGGTGCAATGCAAGGTGGACGTGCTGGTGGGTCGAGTATCCCAGTTCTTTCAGAGTTCGAGGAAGGAACACCACTTAAACTACCAGATTTGACCATCCAGCAGGTGGTGGCATCAATGGAGAACACTCTAGTTGGGAAGTTCTTTGCCTATCGCCCCAATATAGACCTGGTCAGAAGGTGGGTCGCTTCTAAGTGACTGTTGAAGGGTAGTGTCATGACCAATGCCATGACGAGTGGTATGTTCCTCTTTAAGTTCACTTCTTCAGAGGATCTTCTTTCAATGTTGTTTGGTGGCCCATGGCTAATGGGAAACACTCACTTTCACTGTGCAGATGGAAACCCAGATTCAACCCTAAGGCTGACCTTAACCAATCAGCCCTGATCTGGGTCAGACTTCCTGGATTACCCCTAGAATATTGGGATGAGGAAATTTTTTCCTAGATAGGCAACTCATTTGGGGATTACGTGACAGTGGATAAGGTCACTAAGGCTAAGGCGAGACTGGTGTATGCCAGATTTTGTGTTAATGTCAATATCCGCAAAACCCTTCCTACCTCCATCATCCTGGAATCTAAATACAAGAGATGGAATCAAATCATTCTCTATGAGAACTCAAGGGTTTTTTGTCAGAACTATATGAAGCCGGGGCATGTTATTACACAGTACCAGGCTCCTAAAAAATCCTTGCCCCCTCCGAAGGAGTACTTGGAGAAAATGAAGGAAACCCTGGAGGACTACCCTTTTAAAGAAGATATTCTCAATCTCATTAGCTCTCCCCTAGCATCTTCGGAGAAGGTGGTGGAAGTGGAGGCTGTTAAAACTAGGGAGGCCAATAGGGATGATTAGCGTTTGGATAGAAAAGGGAGGAACAAAATCAGGAGGAGCCAAATGGGGAGCATGGGCACCAGGAGAATGGGCCCACTTTTCCTTATACCCATGTTGAGGAATTGAGAGAAATGCCTAGCGATAGAGAGGTAGGGGAGATTCTTCAGTCTTCAAACAATCTTGAGGCCGTGACATGGTTAATGTCAAGGAGGATGTTCAGGTCAATCAAATCAACAGCCCCAAACAAGCTACGAGAGGCTTTAAGATCGGGGCAAGCATGTTGGGGGACAACTTCTCCCTTTCCCCAGGAGAAGGTACTAGTAAGAACATAAAGGACTCTGAGGGATGGTCTACTGCAAAAAGGAAGGGGAAGGGTCCCAGTAGAAAGACAATGGATGTGGGGGGAACATAATAAGGGAAGACCCTCGCGCATGGAAACAAGACAACACGAGGTAGCGAGAGTAGTGAGAGAGATAGCCAATGGAAGACAAATCACCTTGGTGGTGCCTCCCAAAAGGCCGAAGAAATGAGAATACTCTCCTGGAATATCAGAGGGCTTAACAACCCTCATAAAAAACTATTACTTAAGAACTGTATTTATGATAATAAGATTGATATTCTTTTGTTGTAGGAGGTTAAAATGACTGAAGATAATTTCAAACTGGTTGTCAAGAACATTTGGCCTAATGCTAACTTTGCCATTAGTGAAGCCCTAGGGGCCTCAGTTGGTATTGTCACTCTATGGAGCTAGAATCTGTAGGGGTTGGTGGTTTCCTATACCAGGTACTATCTTGAAGTTTCTTTCTCTTGTAGGGAGAATTTGTGGTCCCTTGTCAATGTCTATGCCCTGAATTCACAGGTAGGACAGAAGGAGGTCTAGGATTATTTGTCTAATAAAATCAATCACTCGAGGAAGACCCACTAGATAGTTGTTGGGGACCTCAACTCCCCTCTCTACCCCTCGAAAAAGTTGGGTGGACTTGCTGACTACTATGACAACATGGCTGACCTTGCAGAGTTCTTGAGTAATGCGAGCCTCATGGACATCAAACTTCTTGGCTAATCTTTCACTTGGTCTAATATAAGGCAAGGGAAACATCTCATTCAGGTTAAGTTGGATAGGGTCCTAATCTTGTCCAACTAGACTATTGCTAACATTCTTAGTTTGGAAGCTCTCCCCTGGATGGGATCGAATCACAATCCCTTGTTACTAAATTGACAGGAAAGGAATCTTAGAGGGCCCTTCCCCTTTAGGTTTGAAATGATGTGGATGGTTTATCTTGATTTTAGAAGTTGCCTAGCTAATTGGTGGAAAATTCCTATTCAAGCGCCGACTATGTTTAGGTTGGTCCAAAAACTTCTCAATGTTAAAAATTAAGTTAAGGTATGGAATACGTATACCCTTGGGAATGTGTTGGATAGAAAGAAGACTGTTGCTGGTCAGCTGCTTGACATTCAATCTAGGATGGATCAGGGTGACTATTTGGAGGAGATATTGGCTCTGGAAAAATCCCTTTCAAAGGATTGGTTTACGATTCTGAAGGAGGAGGGGATATTCTGGAAACAGAAATCTAGGATCCAATGGTTGAGGGAGGGGGACAAGAATACGTCCTTTCATCAATCTACTCTGAGACATAGGAAGCAAAATACTATTAGGAGACTCCCAATTCCATGACTGACTTTAGACTTATCAACCTCTGCAGTATTGTTTACAAGATTTTCACAAAGATTTTCATTCTCAGATTCCAACCCCTTCTAGATAAGCTTATTGCTGCCAACCAAAAAGGTTATATTCCGGGTAGGCAAATCTTGGATGTGGCCATCACCACTCATGAAGTCATACACTCTATCTCTAAGAGTAACACCCCAAGTATTGTTGAAGGCACAGGACAACTGAGAGGGGGGGTGAATTAGTTGTATCAAAAAGTTTAACGTCTTTAAACAAAATCACATTCACATTCACTTACTTTAACTCCTTAATCTGTCATGAAGATTAAACATGAATAGCATAATCAAAAAATAAACTCATCAACACCATACACACATGAACACCACATTTTTATGAAAAAACCCTAAAAGGGAAAAACCATGATGAGTGTTATCTCAAAATATAATATAGTAACAATACCAAATAACAAAGAGGCTCACTGCCCAAAATGCTCACTGCAAAAAGGCTCACTACCAAAGGGTGGCTCACTGCCAAGGGGTGGCTCACTATCATGAACTGATATAGTAGCATCTACAACATGCCTGAGTTCAGTTCCATTAAAGCGCAATATATCTCTTATGCTCTACCTTTACAACACACTTTATCTTCGCACTCAATCACACCACTCATGGATTCATTAAATATATTTATACGAATCATAAACCTTGGAACACTCATCAAGTTCGGCAATACAATTTACAACCATTGGAACTATCTCCAAGGTCGACATACATACATAATTCAAATTAGGTCTGGACCTAAACAAACTTACAGAGAAAATAAATGAAGGAAGAGCACTTCACGTCTTATCTTGGACCCAAACACATCCTTACATGCTTCAACATGTTTCCACAATCCAAGAATAACCTCTGCAACAAGTGGAAATAACCAAGTCGGCTAGTACTAGTGCAAACATCAAGAATACTTAAATACACACTTCCAAGAACTTTATTATAGCTTTCAGATCAAGCACACACCTTCAATACATTTTGGAGACATCCATAAACAACATAGAATCACCTGGGAGCCAACAAATCCAACCGCAACAGATCTCACTTGAGGACAACAAATATCACTTGAAGACATTACAGACTGCTTCATAACAAACATTGTCGAACTCTGCTAATCAATAACTTGCTTTATGAAGCACCAAATCACAAATCCTTTGGAATGAAGATAGATAAGGACCTTATAAACTTAAGTCCAGAACTACAAAACCAATTTCCAAACTGTGGAGAAATGCGGAGCAAAGTACTTTCTCCCTATCACTTTGCAAATGTTGTTAGTCACAATCTTCAAATTGGTGAATATAAATTTTGTTGTATAGTGATCTGGACCACCAAATTCTGGATTTAACATCTTCAAACACTTCTCTAAATCATATC
Organism: Cunninghamia lanceolata; assembly: GCA_027924645.1. Taxonomy (NCBI): domain Eukaryota; kingdom Viridiplantae; phylum Streptophyta; class Pinopsida; order Cupressales; family Cupressaceae; genus Cunninghamia; species Cunninghamia lanceolata. The sequence continues at coordinate 5,195,910 of BSBN01000886.1, forward strand.
CAAATCTCATACTCCGGTCTTGAACACAGAGGAAATGTCGAGAAAAATACTTAGACAGTGTCCTTAATATGACAGCTCAATCAATCAACAAACAACAATATCAGAAGATAAAGTTGGCACCAATGACACTACAAACATGTTGACATCAATGACAACACCAGTTAGCACATACTTGCAACAATCTCCCCCTTTGTCATTGATGGCAACATATGATGTGAAAAACTGAATAACATGTTCCTCCATCAAGACATAACTTTGCATTAGGAGTCTCCCTTTCTTTTTACACATCTGTACTCTTTCTCCCCCTGATTTTTTCACATGATCTCTCTCCCCCTTTGACATCAATGGAAAAGGACATCACACCTATTCCACTCCACATACTTGTACACTACTGCTCTGATAAGTCTGAAATCATTCTTTACTCCCCCTGACTGCAACAATCATCTCAAACCACTACCTACTCCCCTGAGAGGTAGCTTCCAACATTAGTGATGCAGGGGCATCAAAAGCCCCATAGAAAGAATGGTTGTTATGTTTTGGTTCTAGGTTGTTTGAGTGTTTTGGAGCCTAATAAGGTCATTTATGATCATGTGGGATCATGTTGATCCATTTTTGGAGTGTTACTAGGGTCTTTGGTTTAAATTTGTAAAAGTTGTCATGTTGCTAAAAAAGGCACAGTTACAAATCAAAAAAATTAAGAAACAGTTACAAGCAAATCAAAAAACCATTTCTGAATAGTTGGAATTGATTGGATATGCATAAAGGCACCCTCCAAACTCGAATAGGGGATTAGAGACACTGTTTTTAAAGTTTTGGTGAATGAAAGCAATCATTTTCTATGCATTTCCAACGTTGCAGACCTGTTCGTTCACTTTGTACGGATTGTACGGTCCATATATTGGTCTGAAATTAATTGTCTTGAGTTGGCATGTGAATCTTCTTTCATTTGTTTCTGGTGGCATCAAATTGGTATCAGAGCCCAAAGATTTGGGCAAGGAAGTTTTGGGAGTTTGTGTATTGTCTTTTTTTTACAGGTTGAAGGAAGAACCTGGATACCAAAAGACTAGGCCAGGGGAAAAGAAAGGGACCTAAGGTGAGGTATCACGAAGATAAGAAGAAGCATTGAGAAGAAGCAAGGTGAAAGAGACTTGCTTGCAAGAGGAGAATGGAAGTGTTAGGGAGAATAGTCCACAGAGACTTGCAGAGTAAAGAGTTACCAAGCAAGAAACAAGTGATGAGAAGAGAAAGAAGTGAGATGAAGAAGAAAGATGAGAAGGCAAAACAAGTAAATATTCAGCAAGAGATAACAAGGCCGAGACAAGCTTTGGAACAAATGCAAAAAATTGAAGAAAGAACAAAAAGTATAGGAACAAGTGTGTGGAGTTGGCACATCACCATTAACAAAATTATCAAGTGGCCTATAAAGAACATTATTCAAAAAATAAGAAATCAAAGGATGATTGCTTTGAAAATGGAAGGTGAACTACAATTTCATGAAGCCTTGGAAAATTCTACAAAAGGACATGCAACATACACAAAGGAGTTTGCAAGCTCAATGAAGTTAGAGAAGAAAGACAATCCAGCAACAGACCATTGAACAGGTAAATGGAAGTACAAATCTTGGTTTTGATCATGTATATGAAAAAGAGAATGTAGATATACAGGTTGATAGGGAGGAAAAGAAAAATTTGTCATCGCAAGAGGCATGCATTCACCTAACCAGTACATATTCAGACTTGCCGGACCAAGATGAAATCTACTGTCTAGAGGGTTTATTTGAGGCAGCACAGACATATTTTCAAGACAAAGCATACAAGAAATCTGAGTTTGATACTTCAATTGCACAATTTGATGATAATATCCTAGTTGTTGTAGTCATGTTGCTAGAAAAGGTCAGAGATGTAGATAATGCAGCAAGGTCATAGGGAGAGCAACTTTTGGAAGTGAATTCTAATTTGTATGCCATGTGGAAGAGAAGTAAGGGTCATTGCAAAGCATTAGGGAGACCAAAGGTAAAAATGAAATAGGTATTAGGAAGTTTGAAATAAGTGCAGGGCAACATGGAAGATAACTTCATAGATTACAAAAGTCCAAGATGGAAGACATTGCAGACCTCTATTCAAGTGGACTTGAATCTTTTCTCTCTGGGGAGTATGATGTAGGGGCATCAGGAGCCCCATAGCAAGAATGGTTGTTATGTCTTGGTTTTAGGTTGTTTGAGTGTTTTGGAGTCTAATAAGGTCATTTATGACCATGTGGGATCATGTTGATCCATTTTTGGAGTGTTAATAGGGTCTTTGGTTAAAAATTGTAAAAGTTGTCATGTTGCTCAAAAAGACACAATTACAAATCAAAAAAATCAAGAAACAGTTACAAACGAATCAAGAAACCATTTCTAAACAGTTGGAATTGATTGGATATGCATAAAGGCATCCTCCAAACTTGAATAGGGGATTAGAGACACTATTTTTGAAGTTTTGGTGAATGAAAATAATCATTTTTTGTGCATTTCCAACATTGCAGACCTGTTCCTTCACTTTGTACGGATTGTACAGTCCATATATTGGTCTAAAATTGATTGTCTTAAGTTAGCATGTGAATCTTCTTTCATTTTCTTTTGGTGGCATCAAATTTCATTGAGCTATTAGAAAGTTATTACATTTTCTTTAAAAACTATCAAAACCCTACCTAGGGTAACCAGTGGGTAGAAAAAATGATGTAATTTGACCTTCCACTTGTGGGAAATCTCCAAAATGGGTGGAAATGTCTATGTACATGTATTTTATCTTATTTCAAGATTGTAGGGGCCCAAGTGAAGGTTTGGCACATGCTTGGTTCACTAGTAGGTCTGATATTTACATGTATCAAACTGTGTAGCAGCAGAGCAAGGAAAAATATGCAAAACAAGGTCTGAAACTTGTTTGTTAGTCATTGGGAATAGTAGAGGGATATAGGGAGAGGTCATGCAGACCTAAACCAAGATTCTTGAACATTTTTGAAGGATTGATTTGAGTTATAATTGACTGTCCCAAGAGGACTGATTATCTAGTCATAGGTATGATGTTAGTGTCCAAATAAAACAGGGTTGTGTAGGAGTCTTGGCATTGAATACTTGATGGAGTCACCTTTGAAACATTGGAAAGAGGCCTCTAAGTCAGTGGTTGAAGGTTTGAATCAGTCTATGTTGGTGTAGCCTTAGTACATTGAAGTTGTCTCTCCAAGGTTGATCAATACAAGGGTTGTGAGTCCCATAAATTGTTGCATTGTTGAGTCATCACATAGGAGTTTTTATGATCATTTAAACACCAAGTCAAGCCTGTCCCATGGCAACTACATTGTCCCAAGATCTGTTGGATCAAGAGTCTCAAAAGAGTTCAATGTTAGGGTCCTATAGAGGTACACCTACGGGAAATAATGAAGAAGGTGTAAGAATACTTTCTCATTTTGTGTTGTCCTAAAGAAGGTCCTTCCTCTACATCAATCAGTCCAAAAAGGAGAAATGTGCTTTGAGGCACACTGGATTGATGCATCTTCTTATGCATCTAGTTCAAGGAAGGAGGGGCAACAACCCCTAACTTCTCCCGAAGATACTCAAATCTATCCTTTGGAAGAGCCTTAGTGAATATATCAGCAACGTGATATTTTGTAGGCACATGCTCAAGCTTCACTTCATTCTCTGCAACTTTCTCCCTCAAAAAGTGATACTTAATTGAGATGTGCTTTGTTTTCAAATGCATCATTGGATTCTTTGATATATTTATGGCACTTGTGTTATCACAAAGAATAGGTATTTGCTCATCATACTCAACTTTGATATCCTTCAAGGTCTGTTTCATCCACAACACCTGAGTACAACATGATTCTGCAACAATATATTCTACCTCTGCAGTAGACAAGGAAATTGATTCTTATTTCTGTCTGTGCTAGGACACCGCCCTATCTCCAAGGAAGAATGCACCTCTACTTGTACTCTTTCTGTCATCAACACATCCAGCCCAATCTGCATCTATATAGGCACTTAAGGAAAAAATGTTGTTCTTAGGATACCACAAGCCATGATTAGGAGTGCTCTTCAAATACCTAAATATCCTCTTCACTGCCATAACATGTGATTCTCTGGGATTTGATTGAAATATAACCACAAGACAAATTGCGTGCATGATATCCGGTCTAGTAGAGGTTAGATAAAGCAGTCCTCCAATCATTGATCTATACTTTCTCTGATCAGTCTTAGGTGATTCATCATTCTTTCTAAACTTGCAACTAGTAACCATAGGGGTACATACCGGTTTAAAATCCTCCATTTCAAACTTCTTCAACAACTCTTTGATGAAGGGGGTAAATCATAAAACACACAACAACAGAAATGGAACACAGAAAATAGAATATTTCTTTATTCATATGGGCAACTCATTTCATTACAAAAGCTCAATTACAATCAGAGATATCAATCCTCCACAGGCTACAACACACTATAGCTACCACCACTAGGCTCTAGAATCTTCTACCTTATGTAACCCCCAAATTAGCTAGGGTTTCTATTTTCCCACCTATTCTTGACTCTACACTTTCACCCTTAACTCTACTACTACCCAGGGTTCCCAAAATAGTCATAAATAACACTTTTTTTGCGGCCTCCAGCTAAATTTTAAAATTTGCAACTCCCTCCAAAACTAGGTCAACTTCTGGGAAACATAACTTTTAATCCAAATGTCCAATTGACAAACCGTTTAAAGCATCAGAAATCTCGTGATGTGAACTATCATGCCAGAAATCTATAAATAGATTTCTATCAACTTTTTGGGATGTTATGGGATGTTTAGTGCCTCATATTTTATTTCAAAAAATTTCAGGGGCTTTTTGGAAAACAAAAACTTTAATATCTTTCAACTCATAAATGATCTTTGTCTGATTCCTTCTCCAAAGGTCTTATATTTTAGTTATGAATCTTTCTATAACTTTTCTCTTCAATCCGTGCCCAAATGTAAACTTTCTCAAAATGGCAGTTAAACTTTCCAAAACTGACAGTTTGCTATTTTTAGCAGTTTGGAAAAACTGAAAGTCCTACATCATTATTCAAGAGATTATGGAACTAGAAACACTAATTATGGAAAGAAATGAAAACAACTGCAATGATTTTAAATTAACTTCTTTTTGGGTGATTCATGATTATCCTTATACCACTGGATGCTCCTGCATTAGACACCCAAGGTAATTTGAGAAGTGACCCTATCACGTCTCAGGTGTTTGTTTGAAAAAAACCTAAATGGTCAACCTTTGCCTTAGACAGCCAAGAAGAATCTTCAACATGCCTTTCTTTCTATTTCACCAGATATTCTTCATATTGCCTATTCCGAGTACTTCTTCCCACATGACTATCCAAGATCTCTTCTATCTCCTCCGTTGAAGTAGATGTCAGAATACTCCACTGTTCTTGTGTCGGTCCATCCTCTGTGCCACCTTCATGATATTTTGTTAAATCAGCAATGTTGAAAATAGGGGAAATATTGATCCCACTTGGCAGCTCTACCTCATATGCATTTCCTAAATCATGCTTCTACAAGATGCTGCATGGTCCAACTTTCTTCATTTTCAACTTATTATAAGTTCCAATTGGGATCCTTTCTTTTCTCAAGTGAACCATGACCTCATCTCCTACTTGGAATTCCTTAAATCTCCTCTTCTGATCTGCCTTAGCCTTGTAATGAATATTCATCTTATTAATATGCTTTCTCACCTCTTCATACAAATTCTTCAGGTGTTCTGTAAAGTTTTCAACTTCAGCACTTGTCTTTTCTCCTTTGTCCAACTTCCTTAACTCAGAAGCATTTCTTAGACTATTGCCATATACAATATGGAATGGTGATTTACCAGTACTCCTATTGACAGAATTGTTGTAAGCAAATTCTGCCTATGGTAAAATCAAACCCCATCCCTTGGTCTTATCTCCTACTAAGCATCATAGCAGGTTACCCAAACTCCTATTCACCACTTCTGTCTATCCATCAGTCTGTGGATGGTGTGCAAAACTGAACTTCAAATATGTCTTCAACTTCTTCCACAATGTCCTCCAGAAATAACCAACAAACTTGGTATCTCGATCTGAAACTATGCTCTTTGGTATACCATGTAATCTCACCACTTCCCTGAAAAATAACTCTATAATATGAATAGCATCATTAGTCTTCTTGTAAGGATAAAATGTGCCATCTTCAAGAATCTGTCCACCACCACAAAAATGGAATCATGCCCTCTCTGTGTCCTTGGTAAACCAAGAACAAAATTCATTGTAATATTATTCCATGGCTTCTCTGGTACAGGTAGTGGATGATATAGACCTGTATTCTGACTTGCTCCTTTCACCATCTGACATACTTTGCAACTCTGCACAAATTTCCTCACATCCTGCTACAACTGTGGCCAATAATAATTTTCACCAACAATAGCAATGGTCTTATCTCAACCAAAGTGTCTAGCCAATCCTCTACTATGTTTCTCCTTAATCAAGTTCTCTCTCATGGAACTCCTCAGAATGCACAACTTGCTTCCTTTAAACAACATGCCATCTTGGATTATGAAATCCAAACATTTTGTCCTGTTCAAAATAACAGGTTCCAAACAAGCTTTCCAAGCCTCTGCAAAATCTAGATCTTCAGGATGCAAACTTTTGAGTCATCGAACCCAACAACCTCTATCTTCATTTCTGTCAACAAATTTTGCCTTCTTCTCAAGGCATCTGCAACTCTGTTGGACTTCCCACTCCTGTGCTTCAAAACAAAAGTATAACTTTGCAAAAACTCAACCCATTAAGTGCCTTTGGTTCAACTTCCCTTGACTATGAGATACTGTAAAGCCTAATGATCAGTATATAAAACAAACTCTTTTGGCAACAAATAATGTCTCCGTTTCTTCAAAGCCTGAACTATTGCATAAAATTTCTGATCATAAACAAAATACTTTTTCTTGGCATCATTAAGATTCTCACTAAAATAGGCAATGGGCTTACCTTCTTGACTCAAAACAACTCCTATAGCACTACCACTTGCATCACAATCTACCTGAAATACCTTATTGAAATCTGGAAGTGCCAAAATAGGTTGCTCTGTGACTTTCTACTTCAATGTATCAAATATTTTGTCTGCTCCTTTAGTCCATCTAAACTCTTTTCTATTCCCTCTCATTGTCTCAATTAGGGGTGCACAAATGCTACTAAAGTTTTTGATAAAATTTCTCTAAAAACTTGCCAAACCATGAAAAGATCGTACCTCTGGGGCACTCTTTGGTGTAGGCCATTCAATGATAGCCCTCACCTTCTCTGGGTCCATCTTAAGACCTTCCTCTAAGACAACAAATCCTATGTATACCAACTCCTTTGCAAAACTACATTTCTTCAGATTAATCAACAACTTCTCCTCCCTCAGCTTCTCTAAAACTCTTCTGATATGCATCAGATGCTCATCCCAAGTCTTACTAAAAATCAAAATATCATCCAAATAAACAATAACAAAACTTCCCAAAAATTCTTTCAATACCTCATTCATGAGCCACATGAATGTGCTCGGTGCATTGGTTAGCCCAAATGGCATGACTAACCACTCATATAAACTTTCCTTTGTCTTGATGGCTATCTTCCATTCATCTCCTTCTCTAATACAGATCTGGTGATACCCACTCTTTAGGTCAATCTTCGTGAAGTATTTGGCTCCACTCAAACAATTCATTATGTCATCCATTCTCAGCAACAAAAATCTATACTTGATCGTGATCTTATTGATGGCTCAAGAATCTGTACACATTCTCCACTCCCCATCTTTCTTCGGTGCTAGTACTACAGGTACCACACATGGACTCAGGATCTCCCTTATCAGTCCCTTCCTTAACAACTGGTGAACTTGTCTATTCAACTCTTCATTCTCTGCTGGAGTCATTCTGTGGGCTGCCTTATTTGGCAAACTGGCTCCTGGTATCAAATCCATTTGATGACTTATCTTCCTCACTGGTGGTAAACCTTTCGTACATTATCATAAATAATGTCTTGAAATTCTTCCAACATATTTGAAACTTCTGCTGGTACATCTTCACATTTCTCTTGACTAATCTTAGGAATCAATGCAAAGCAATGATGCTCATGCTTCATACCTTCCAAGAATTTCCTACCATCTACCAAGCAAATTCTGGCAGTACTACATACCTTTTCTTCCACCTCTTCAAGGGCTTCAACTTGTGACGAACTCCATCCTTTTTTAGGGAATATGTGTTTGCACGACCATCATGGACAATGCTCCTATCATACTGCCACAGCCTCCCCAACAACATATGACATGCACCCATCAATATGATATCACACAACACCTCATCATGGTAGTCCCCAATCTTGAACTTCACTAAACACTACTCATTGACCAAAGCTTTGTGGTCCTTTTGCAACCATGCAATCCGATATGGATGTGGATGCTTTCTTCTTGTCAACTTCAACTTGTCAACCATCTCCTCTGAAACAAAATTGTCAGTGCTTCCACTGTCAATAATAATATCACAACACTTACCTTCACATTTGTACCTTGTGCAGAATAAACCCTTCCTCTGATTTGGTTCTTTCTCCTCATTCAACAGGGTTCTTTTGACAACTAGGGTTTCTCTCCTTTTAGCATCTTCAGAATGCTCAGATTGTGTATCTTCATCTACATGTGCAACTCGTACATTACCTTCAGGTCTTCTATTTGTCCTTCCTTGATGTTATAGACACTCATATGCTCGATGCCCTTCTTCTCCACATTGGAAACATGTTCCTCTGAAACCTCCTCTTCTGAGTCCTTGCCCAGGTCGGCCTCTTCCTCTTCCTCTTTGCTCACCATTGTATTGGTCACGAGGGCAGTAGGCATTATCCCCTCTCTGATTTTAACTAGTGCCAGCTTTTTCACTTTTCTTTTGATCTTCATTATGGCCTCCATAGGGTCTTCCACCAGTCCTTCCACCTTGACCTCTTCCCCTTTGCTTGCTGTTGAATCTTTTATTCAACTTCTCTCCCACTTTTAGGGAAAATTAGTATGCATCTTCTATGGTGGTCATTTTGACCAGGCTCAGATCCTCTTGAATACTTGGCCTCAACCCATTAATGTAATGGGCTAACTTCTCCTTGTTGGCCTCTGCATGGCCTATCCTGATAATAATCTTATAAAACTCTTTTGTATACTCCTTAACAGACTTGTTACCTTGCTTCACTCTTTGCATCTTCTTCAGCAACTCCATCTCATAGTCCACAAGAATGAAATGCTTCTTTAGTTTCTCCACCATCTGATCCCATCTGGTGATCTTTCCTTTTCCTCTTTTGTTCCTCTCTAATTGGACCTCCTTCCACCAAATACTGGCGTGGCCCTTCAACTTTGTTTTTGTAAACTTGACCCGATCTGGGTCCTCCAAATCTTCATACTCAAAATACTCCTCCATGTCATTGATCCAATCAATAAAATGTTCCGAATTCAAATCTCCAGAATATGTAGAAACTTCGATCCTGGGCCTCTTTCTGATCTTCGAAATAGCCCACAACAACCTAACTTCTGCAGAATCTCTTGCAACTTCTTGTTCTTCCTTAGATAGCTCTTCTTCAGCTTCATCCTTGCTTTCTTCTCTTATTCTCAGCTCAAACCCTCTTCCATCAAAGCATTCCTCTGAATGTGATTTCTTCATGGAGGCATCTTGATCTCCGTAGTAAACCCACAACCTCAGGTCCTGGTGCAAACTGCCTCACAGTGGGTGATCTGTCTACACACATAGGAACCCTTGCTCTGATACCACTTGATGAAGGGGGTAAATCATAAAACACACAACAACAAAAATGGAGCACAGAAAATAGAATATTTCTTTATTGATCTGGGCAACTCATTTCATTACAGAAGCTCAATTACAATCAGAGGAATCAATCCTCCACAGGCTGCAACACACTACAGCTACCATCACCAGGCTCTGGAATCTTCTGCCTTATGTAACCCCCAAATTGGCTAGGGTTTCTATTTTCCCACCTATTCTTGACTCTACACTTTCCCCCTTAACTCTACTACTTCCCAGGGTTCCCAAAATAGTCATAAATAGCACTTTTTTGGCGGCCTCCAGCTAAATTTCAAAATTTACAACTCCATCCAAAAGTAGGTCAACTTCTGGGAAGCATAATTTTTGATCCGAGTGTTCAATTGACAAACTGTTTAAAGGGTCAGAAAGCTCGCGATGTGAAATATCACACCATAAATTTGTAAATGGATTTCCGTCAACTTTTAGGGATGTTATGGGATGTTTTAGTGCCTCATATCTCGTTTCAAAAATTTTTAGGGGCTTTTCAGAAAACAAAAACTTTAATATCTTTGAGCTCACAAATGATCTTTGCCTGATTCCTTTGCCAAAGGTCTTATATTTGAGTTATGAAGCTTTCTGTAAGTTTTCTCTTCAATTTGTGCCCAAATGCAAACTTTCCTCAAATGGCAGTTAAACTTTCCAAAACTGGCAGTTTGCTATTTTTAGTAGTTTGGAAAAACTGAAAGTCCTACATCATTATTCAAGAGATTATGGAACCAGAAACACTAATTATGGAAATAAATGAAAACAACTACAATGATTTTGAATTAACTTCTTTTTGGGTGATGCAAGATTGCCCTTACACCACTGGATGCTCCTGCATCACTCTTTAACATACTTGGATTGAGAAATGAAAATACCTTTCCTAGTTTGAATGATTTGTAGTCTAAGGAAGAAGTTCATTTCACCACACAGACATTTCAAACTCTTTTTGCATCTCATCTACAAACTTCTTACACATACCTTCATTTCCACTAAATATGATGTCATCAACATAGATCTCAACAATCAGAATTTGATCTCCACTTATATCTTGGTGTATAGGTTACTATCTACAAACCCTTTGCTGAATCCCTGTTGCAATAGGTACTTATCTGGTCTTGCATACCAAGCTCTGGGAACTTGCTTCAATCCATACAAAGCCTTCTTCAATTTGCATACCATATTTGGTTTGTCTAATAGCTGGAATCCATCCAATTTCTCTATGTAGACTTCTTCTAACTCACCATTCAGGAAAGAAGACTTCACATCCATCTGGTATACCTTGAAGTTTTTATGTGCTGCAAATGCCAAAAATAGTCTGATAGATTCCATTCTTGCTACTGGAGCAAAGGTCTCTTCATAGTCTATTCCTTCCACTTGTGAGTAGCCTTTACACACAAGTCTTTCCTTGTTTCTCACAACTTCTCCAACTTCATTCAGTTTGTTCTAGAATACCCACTTTGTTCCTATCACATTCTTATCTATAGGTCTAGGGACAAGTTCCCAAGTCTTGTTCTTCTCAATCTGCATTAGTTCTTCTTCCATTGCTTTGACCCAATATTCATCATTGCATGCTTCTTTTACTATTTTAGGTTCCACCTTTGAGAGTAAACAGAGATTTACTTGATCTTCTGTAGCTTTGCTTCTTGTTAACACACATTTCCTTTTGTCACCAATAATCTGATCTTCAGAGTGATCTCTTTGCACATACATGGGGGTTTTAGGAATTCTTTCCGGATCTTTAGCTTAAACTTCTTCTTCTTTAGGAGCAGCTTGTAGTTCAGTTTGAACTTCCTTTTCTTTATCTTTTTCAACCTTTTCTATATCAGTAGATCCATCCGACTCATATCTATCTGGCTGAATATCCTCATTTACCTTCACATTTGCACTTTCAATGATTTTTCTATCTTTTGTTATAGCACCGATAAGCCTTGCTCTTAGTAGAGTACCCAAGGAATATGCCTTCATCACATTTAGCATCAAACTTTCCTAATTCTTCATCTCTTTTGATGTAACATTTGCTTCCAAAAACATTGAAGTATTTGATAGTAGGAGCTCTACCATACCACAGCTCATAAGGTGTCTTTGTTTCTTTTTCTCTAATTCGTACTCTATTTTGAATGTAGACATCAGTGTGTATTGCTTCTTTCCAATATACCTCCAGTAGGTCTGCTTCCTTAATCATTATTCTAGCAACTTCTTGAACAGTTCTATTTTTCCTTTCAACCACTCCATTTTGTTGAGGAGTCTAGGGGCAGACAAATGTCTCTTTATTCCATGTTCTTCACAAAAAGCATTAAACTCATTTGAAGTAAACTCACCTCCTCTATCAAATCTCAAACACTTGATTCTCAAATCCAACTCATTTTCAACCATAGCTTTGAATGCCTTAAACTTGTCTAGGGATTCTAATTTTTCTTTAAGAAAGGTAACTCAAGTTATTCTTGAATAATCATCAATAAGAAGCATGAAGTACCCTTCACCTTGTAGACTTCTTGTTCTTGTAGGGCCACATAAGTCTGTATGCATCGACTCCAGCAAACCGGTAGAGAATTGTTCTTTGCTTTTGAAGGTGGTCTTTGTCATCTTCCCAAACTGACATTCTTTGCACATAACATTGACATGGTTCACAATCTTAGGTAGGTCTCTTAATGCTTGTACTGTGCTTATTCTCACCAGAATATCAAATTTTATGTGACACATTCTCCTATGCCATAACTAGTTTTCATTTGTCTGAGCCAATAAACAACAATTATTAGTACCCTTCAAATGATAGACATTACCATGAGTCTTCTTACCAGCAACAATTAAAGTTTTGGAGCTTTTCCTTATCTCACACCCATTGTCCTTAAACATCAGATTATACCCTATATCACACATTTGTCCAACACTTAGAAGATTATGCTTTAAGCCTTTGACATAAAGAACATCATCTGTATTATTCTTTCCATCAAAAGTAATTGATCCTTTTCCACAAATCTTACCAGTTGCATCATCACCAAACCTCACTAGTCGTCCATCATATTTTTCAAACTTAACAAACTTACTCTTATCTCCTGTCATGTGATTTGAACATCCGTTGTCAATGATCCATTCATCTTCCTTTTTAGCATGAAATGCAGACAACTCTCTTAGACTTCCTTCCTTCACACAGCTAGCAAGGTTAGCAGAAACATGTTCTTCTCTAAGTGCAATAAACAAGCATTCACTACTATTACCATCATTAGAATTAGGTTCATCATTAGTTACACCATCATCATCTCTAACATAGTAACTCTTTCTTACCATCTTTCCTTTATTTTCATTATTTTTGATCCTCAAAGTTCTGTTAGGACATCTTGAAGCATATGACCAATTTTACCACAATTGAAAGATTTGAAAGGTAACTTACCTTTGAACTTTCCTCTATTGCCTCTTTTCATTCTTCTTGCAAATTTTACTTCAATCTCTTCAAAATCTTCTTCATATGATTCCACAACATATTTATCTGATCTAGCAATCTTTTCTTCTTTGGCCTTAAAAGCAGTCTCGGTTTTCATAGGGCCATCAATAGCACCAAATTATCTCATCTCAAAAGCAGTCAATTTACCAAGCAATTGATCTTTTGTAATCTTTCCCATATCAAACAATTCTTCAATGGCAGATACCTTGTGACTATAAGATTTAGGAAGAGTTTTGAGTATCTTATCTACAACATCCACATCCTCTAACTTTCCACCAAGACCCTTGATGCTACTGACAACTTCATCAATCTTCTGTATGTAACTTGTTATGTTCTCATCCTCAGCCATTCACATGGTTTCATATGTGCTCTTCAAGTTCTGCAACTTAGCCTTCTTGACATATTCATCACCTTCATAGATGTTTTTCAATTTGTCCCAGATCTCATGAGTAGTTTCCAGATCCACAACCTTCACCATTTCAGTGTTAGACAAAGCATTTAATAGAGCATTTTTAGCTTTGTGATTAGTCTCATAATCCTTAATCTCTTCATCACTCTTTGGACCATTTTTAGGTACTCTGTATTTATCTTTAACCATTGTCCAAACATTATAACTAATAGAAATAAGATAACTTTGCATTCGTATCTTCTAGTAGGTATAGTCAGATCCATCAAACTAAGGAATGTCTATCTTGTGTGCCATCCCAGATCTACCTTAAGCTATTAGGCTTTCTTCTAAGGAACCTCGCTCTGATACCAATTGTTGAAGGCACAAGACAACTAAGAGGGGGGTGAATCAGTTGTATCAAAAACTTTAACTTCTTTAAACAAAATCATATTCACATTCACTTACTTTAACTCCTTAATCTGTTGTGAAGATTAAAAATGAATACAAGAATCAAAACATAAACTCATCAACACCATACACACATGAACACCAGATTTTTATGTGGAAAACCTTAAAAGGAAAAAACCATGGTGAGTGTTAGCTCACAATATAATGTAGTAACAATAGGTATTAACAAAGAGGCTCACTACACAAATGCTCACTACAAAAAGGCTCACTGCTAAGATGGGTGGCTCACTGTAATGAACTGATATAGTAGGATCTACAACATGCCTGAGTTTAGTTCCATTGAAGCACAATATATCTCTTCTTCTCTACCTTTGCAACACACACACACTTTATCTTCGCACTCACTCACACAACTCATGGATTTATTACATATATTTATACCAATCATCAACCTTGGAACACTCATCAAGGTTAGGAATATAATTTACAACCATTGGAACTATCTCCAAGGTCGACATATATACATAATTCAAATTAGGTCTGGACCTAAACAAACTTGCAGAGAAAATAAATGAAGGAAGAGCACTTCATAACTTAGATTGGACCCAAACACATCCTTACACGCTTCAACATGTTTCCATAATCCACAAATCACCTCCGCAACAAGTGGAAATAACCAACTCGGCCAGAACTAGTGCAAATATCAAGAATACTTAAATACACGCTTCCAAGAACTTCATTATAGCTTGCGGATCAAGAACACTACTTTAATACATTTTGGAGACATCCATAAACAACATAGAATCACCTAGGAGCCAAAAAATCCAATTGCAATAGATCTCACTTGAGGACAACAAATATCACTTGAAGACATATCACAGACTGCTTCACAACAAACACTGTCAAACTCTGCTAATCAATAACTTGCTTTTCAAAGCACCAAATCACAAATACTTTGGAACAAAGATAGCTAAGGACCTTATAAACTTAAGTCTAGAACCACAAGACCAAATTCCAAACTACGGAGAAGTGCGGAGCAAAATACTTTCTCCCTATCACTCTGCAAATGCTGTCAAGGATAGTCTTCAAACTGGTGAATAGAACTTTTGCTACACAATGATCCGGACCACCAAATTATGGATTTAGCATATTCAAACACTTCTCTAAATCATATCTAAATCTCATACTACGGTCTTCAACATAGAGGAAATGTAGAGTAAAATACTCAGGCAGTGTCCTTAATATGACAGCTCAATCAATCAGCAGACAATAATATTAGAAGATACAGTTGACACCAATGACAATACAAACATGTTGACATCAATGACAACCCCAGTTAAGACATACTTGCAACAAGTATAATTTTCAAACTTGACATTTTTAAGGCTTATGATAGGGTTAATTGGGATTTCCTTTTCGGTACCCTTAGGAGATTTGGATTCAATGATCGTGTGATCAAACTGGTGAAAGAATGTGTCTCCATGGTTTGATTCTCAGTGTTGGTTGATTGTTCACCCTGGGGATTTTTCTCTTCAGGTAGAGGCCTCAGGAAAGGGGATCCTCTTTCACCATATCTTTTCATTGTTTTGGCTAAGGTTTTGGGAAGAAATGCTTGTAGGTTGTTGGGGCATGGGTCCCTTCATGGTGTAAAATCAACTTCTACAGCCTAACCTGCAGTGATACATCAGTTTGTGGATGACACTATCTTGTTTGGGATTGCTTTTGTGGTGGAGGCTAGGAGATGGAGAGGTCTTCTCATTGATTATGAGGATGCTTCTGGGCAAATCATCAATTTTGAAAAGAGCCACATCTATTTTTTGAACACTCTTGAGGTTCTGCAACACAAAATCAAGAGAGTCCTTGGTTGTTCAAGTGCTTGTCTACCGACCACCAATCTAGCCCCCCCTCATGACCACTAAAGTTACTTCTAATTATTGAAAATTGATCATTGAAAGAATGCAGAGGAAGTTGGAAAGATGGAAAGGTAAATTACTAAGCCAAGTAGGGAAATTTTAGCTACTCAAAGCCTCTCTCCAAGTATCCCCACATATTTTCTCAGTCTTTTTAAAATCCCAAAATGTTTAGCTGAGAGGATTGAGAAGATCTAGAAGAAGTTTCTATGGTTTGGGGTTGAGGAGAAAAGAAGGATTTCCCTTGTGAGTTGGGAGAAAGTTTGTTTACCTAAAGCCCAAGATGGGTTGGAGTCAAGAAGGACCCATCTCATCAACAAAGCTCTCATGGCTATGACTGGATGGAATCTAATCCAAGGTAACAAGGATTGGGAAACATCATTCATGCTAAGTACTTCAGAGGGGACTAGGGTTGTAGACTGCTTTATGAGAAAAACCATCCTAAAGGTTTGGTTATTTGGAATGGGACTCTTAAAACCAGGGGTCTTCTTCGTAAAGGAGTCATGTGGAAGATTTGGGGATGGTAGAAGTGTTAGCTTCTGGGAGGAAAGATGGTTGTGTTGCAAGTATGTGCATAATCGATGTTGTCATTGATGTCAACATATCCTTGTTATCATTAGTGTCAACTGTATCTTATTCTATTACTTATTTGGAAGACTTGTATGTTGAGGATATTGAGAAAATTAGCCTCTCCGGAAGAAACTAGTGAGCTATAGAGAAGTGCAGTATAGATAGTAAGTTGTATGCTGAAGAATAGTTTACTAAATTGCTCCACATTTATTTCTATAGGTATGTCTGAAAGTAAGTTATAGGTATGTCTGAGGATGCTACATTCTGGGTTTGAGCCATCCGCATGAAGATCTTAGTGAGTTGTATTCACCAAAGTGAAACCTACTTTTTCTGTAAGTTCAGTTGGAAAGGAAGAAAGTATTCTACTCCACATTCCTCCGCAATAAAGTATTTGGCTCTATGGTTCTAGAGGGAAGTCTGGGATGATGATAAGTGCCTACAGTTGCAATGGTTCATGGTTTGGTGGTCCACAAGTTATCTTTCTTTTATGACAGTTGAAGATAGTAAAGTTCATTTGTTCCGGTAAGAAGATTCCTATGGATAAAGTGGTTAAGGTTCGTGTGGTTTCTCCTAATGATTATAGCGCGCTTGTGGATGTCTCCTAATCATGTTCCTATCTGGACTTTGGTCCGTGTTAAGAAATTGAGATGGTGTGTGAAGATTGTTCCTAGATAATGTAGCATGTAACCAGTCTTGGCCGACCTAGTTGATCCCAGTAATTGTGGAGATCTCTGGAAGATTGTGGAAGTGTGTTGTGGCATGGAAGATCATGTTTGAGTCCCATCTAAGGCATGGCATGATCCACATTTCATTTCCTTTGCACATTGTTGTAATAGGTCAGGACCTATTTTGTAAATGTTGGTAATAACGACCTTAGAGATTATTCCAATGGTTGATGATTGTGATGCCAACCTTGATGATCATTCCAAGGTTGATATAGTGTATAAATACTTGTAGTTGAGTCATGGAAAAGGTGTCCTTGAGCGAAAATGAAAAGATATTAAGAAAGGTCCAAAAGGCAGAGCAGAGAAGAGGCAGAGGAAAGAAGAGGAAGAGTAGAGCAGAGGAAGAGCAGAGTAGGGGAATTATTGTACTTCAATTTCAAATATAGAAAGGTGTTGATTGTGGCAGTAAGTCTGGCAGTAAGCCATCAATAGGGTTTAATAGCCCTTATTGTAATCTTGTTAGGTTTAGGGTTGAGGTAGTGAGCCTGCTAGACCTAGTTGTTCTTCATGGCAGGAAGCCAGTATGTTTAGGCCCATGGAGTGACCAAGCCTAAACATCATTATTTCAAGATTGCAATATATATTGAGAGTTAATCCTCTCTGCAGTTTTTCCCCAACTTGGGGTTTTCCACATAAATCTAGTGTCTTTTGTGTTTGATGTTGTATCTATGGTTAAGTTTCTAATTTTATGCACTCATTGTTAAATCATAATAATTGTGGATAAATGATGAATGTTTAAATTGTAGAAAGTGTTTAAGTTTTTGTGACAACTGATTCACCCCCCTCTCAGTTGTCTGGTGCATATCAATAATTGGTATCAGAGCCAAGTTCCTCTAAAGAAAGTTTAACAGCTTGAGGAAGATCCAAAATATCTTACAAGAAGGAATCACTGCATTTTGATGGAACAAATTATGTTCTCTGGAAGGCTCAGATGAAAAGCCATCTTCTTTCTCTTGGTTACAAAGTTTGGAAAGCTATAGAAACATAATACACCATACCTCAAAATCGTCCAACGACTAAAGATGAAATCAAAGAATATGAGATCGATATCAAGGCAAAGGATGCTCTGCTAATCTCATTAACCGACTCAATATTGACGAAAGGGGTGGATCTTGAAACTACAAATAAGGTATGGGAAAAGTTGAAAAAACTATATGAAGGAGATGATTATGTGAAGGAAGCTAAGTTACAAAGTCTGAAAGTGAAATATGAAAGCTTGAAGATGAATAATGATGAAAACATATCAGCTTTTATGTAAAGAGCTAATGAACTTGTTACAGGGATAATATCCATAGGCAGAACTCTCGAAGAAAAGGAAATTGTTATGAAAATTCTTAGATCTCTGCCCAAGTCCTACTGTCACAAGGTAGCCGTGATTGAAGAATTCATGCAAGTAAAACTGTTAACAGGGATCAATTGCTTAGTAAGCTTACTGATTTTGAAATGAGGGAGTTAGATGATGCTCTGCCGAAAGTTGAGACAACCTTCAAAGCCAATACTCCTGGAAGTACTTCTAGATCAGAAAAGTACAATGTAGAATCTGATGATGAGTTAGATGAAGTTGAAGCCAACTTTGTGGACAGACTACAAAGAGGATCTGGTAAGTATAAAGGCAAATTACCTTTCAAATGTTTTTTCTATGGTAAAGTAGGTCATTTTGCTTCCAGATCTCCTGAAAGAATTGAAAGAAGTGTATGGATTAAAATGAGCTCCCAGGGCATGGTATGCATGGTTGGACAAGTACCTGATGTAGACAGGGTTCAGTAAAGGTACTATAGATAGTAATCTCTACTTCAAGATCAATGATAAACAACCATGATTGTTGTAGTTTTTGTTGATGATATTATTTTTAGAGGCAATGAAGGTCTGTGCTCAGTTTTTGCTAGAGAAATGTAAAGTGAATTTGAAATGTCTATGTTTGGAGAGATGAACTTCTTTTTAGGTCTGCAAATAAGTCAATCAGATAAGAGTATCTTCATTTCTCAGTCTAAGTATGTGAAAGATTTGTTAAAGAAATTTGGGATGGAAGACTCTAAACCAGTATGCACACCTATGATAACTGGTTGTAAGTTGAGAAAAGATGATAACTCACCCATGGCACACCAGAAAAAGTATAGATCTATGATTGGAGGATTACTTTATCTGACTCAAACTAGACCTGACATAATGCATGCAATGTCTTGTGGCAAGATTTCAGGCAGAACCCAAGGAATCACATGTGATGGTAGTCAAAAGAATTTTGAGATATTTAAAAGGCACAATAGATTATGGTTTGTGGTACCCTAAGGACTGTGACTTTACTCTTAGTGCATATACTGATGCAGATTGGGACGGAGATGTGGATGATAGAAAAAGTACAAGTGAAGGTGCATTCTTCTTGGAAAAAAGATTAGTATCTTGGCTGAGCAAGAAACATGATTCAATATCCTTGTCCACTGTAGAGGCAGAATATATTGCAACAGCATGCAGTTGCACTCAAGTGTTATGGATGAAGCAGACTTTGAAGGACATCAACGTTGTGTATGAAGAACCTATTGCAATCTTTTGTGACAACACAAGTGCCATAAAGATATCAAAGAACCCAGTGGTGCATTCAAAGACCAAGCACATATCCATTAGGTATCATTTCTTGAGAGAAAAAATAATAGAGAATGAAGTCAAGTTGGAGTATGTTTCTAGCAAGGATCAGATTGTAGACATTTTTACCAAGCCTTTGCCTAAGGATACTTTTGAGTATCTCAGAGAAAAGTTAGGGGTCATCACCGCTCCTGCTCTAAACTAAGATGCACAATAGTGCATCAGTCTGGAAGTGTTCAGAGGTTTGGATTGATGCTTTTTAGGGCTACTTCTCAGGGGGAGTAGTCAGAGAGTTAAGAAGAGAGATTAGATCAGAGAAGATGAGTGCAAGTATGTGCCCTTTGCCATTGATGTCAAAGGGGGAGAGAAGTCATGTGAAAAACTTATAGTGTAGATGTGTAAGAGAAAGGGGGATATTTTTGGAGAAAGAAAGAGTGCAGGTGTGTAAAGAAAAATGGGGAGAATCTTATCTTGATGGCTATTGCAGTTTTTCACATCATATGTTGCCATTAATGATAAAGGGGGAGATTGTTGCAAGTATGTGCCTAACCATGTTGTCATTGATGTCAACATATCCTTGTTGTCATTGGTGTCAACTGTATCTTATTCTATTACTTGTTTAGAAGACTTGTATGTTGAGGATATTGAGAAAATTAGCCTCTCCGGAAGAAACTAGTGAGCTACAGAGAAGTACAGCATAGACAGTAAGTTGTATGCTAAAGAACAGTCCAGTAAACTGTTTCGTATTTATTTCTTCTTGAAGATCATGGTCTGCAGATTGAAAGTAAGTTAGAGGTATGTATGAGGATGCTACATTCTAGGTTTGAGCCATCCACATGAAGATCTGAGTAGGTTGTATTCACCAGAGTGAAACCTAATTTTTCTGTAAGTTTAGTTGGACAAGAAGAAAGTATTCTGCTCCGCAATAAAGTATTTGGATCTGTGGTTCTAGAGAGAAGTCCGGGATGATGATAAGTGCCTACAGTTGCAATGGTTCATGGTTTGGTGGTCTGCAAGCTATCTTTCTTTTATGACAATTGAAGATAGTGAAGTTCATGTGTTCCAGTGAGAAGATTCCTATGGATAAAGTGGTTAAGGTTTGTGTGGTTACTCCTGATGATTATAGCATGCTTGTGGATGTCTCCTAATCATGTACCTATCTGGACTTTGGTACGCGTTAAGAAATTGAGATAGTGTGTGAAGATTGTTCCTAGATAATGTAGCGTGTAACTAGTCTTGGCTGACCTGGTTGATCCCAGTGATTACGGAGATCTCTGGAAGATTGTGGAAGCATGTTGTGGTGTGGAAGATCATGTTTGAGTCCCAGCTAAGGCATGGTGTGATGCACGTTTCATTTCCTTTGCACATTTTTGTAATAGGTTAGGACCTATTTTGTAAATGTTTGTAATACCGACCTTGGAGATTGTTCCAATGGTTGATGATTATGATGCCGACCTTGATGATCATTCCAAGGTTGATGTAGTGTATAAATACTTGTAGTTGAGTTATGGAAAATATGTCCTTGAGTGAAAATGAAAAGATATTAAGAAAGGTCCAAAAGGCAGAGCAGAGAAGAGGCAGAGGAAAGAAGAGGAAGAGCAGAGCAGAGGAAGAGCAGAGTAGGGGAATTATTGTACTTCAGTTGCAAATATAGGAAGGTGTTGATCGTGGCAGTGAGTCTGGTAGTAAGCCACTACTAGGGTTTAACAACCCTTATTGTAATCTTTCTAGGTTTAGGGTTGAGGCAGTGAGCCTGCTAGACCTAGTTGTTCTTCATGGAAGTAAGCCAATATTTTTAGGCCCATGGAGTGACCAAGCCTGAATATCATTATTTCAAGATTGAAATATATATTGAGAGTTAACCATCTCCATGGTTTTTTCCCATCTTGGGGTTTTCCACGTAAATCTGGTGTCTCTTTTGTTAGATGTTGTATCTATGGTTAAGTTTCTGATTTTATGCACTCATTGTTAAATCATAATAATTGTGGATAAATGATGAATGTTTAAATTACAGAAAGTGTTTAAGTTTTTGTGACAACTGATTCAGCCCCCACCTCTCAGTTGTTCAGCGCATATCAATAGGTTGAAATACCTTCACCACAGAGAACTCGATTATGGCAGGATTGAAGACATGATATTTCCACAGTCCATTATATGAATAAAAAAATTCTGGTTTAAACTGTGTGTAGCTTTTTTTAGCATATGGTTTAAAAAAAGCTATGGTAGGATTGCTGACAGAGCCAGCTATTTCTTTGGCAACCTGGTTTCGAATCATATCAGTTGTAATGGGTTTATAAGAAGCTGGAAAGGCCTTATTGACTATGGTATTGCTCATAATGAGGATAGACATGTTTCTTTTGAGATCCAGGGGGAATTGAATAATTTTAGGTTTACCTTACTCCCTAAACAAGATCAAATTGTTTGGGAAAAGGAAAGTAAGGGCATATTCACTGTGAAGAGTGCCTATGGTCTGCTGTTAGACCCGGGTGAGGACAGCTTGTGGGGCAAAGTTTGGTTACCAAAAAATATCCCCAAAATTAACTTCTTTTGGTGGACCTTCATTCATAATAAGATCCTCACCTTGGACAATTTGAAGAAGAGAGGGTTTTAGATCCCCAATTGGTGTGTTCTATGTGGCGAAGAGGAGGAGACTGTTCCTCATCTATTGTTGTTCTGTAACTTTTCTTGGGAGGTGTGGAGTCTTATCCTATAATGTTTGAATGTGTCTTGGGTTTCCAATGATAGTGTGACTGCTCTTGTAAGGGAGTGGAGATCCCCCTTCCAACCCTCATTCCCTATGACTAAGGAACTATGGAATCTAATTCCCTCTCACTTATCTTGGAATTTGTGGAAGGAGATAAATAATAGGATTTTTAGGGAAAAATACAAAACCCCTATGGAGGTTTTTCAGGTGTTTGGTAAACTCGTAACTGAGAACATCAACACCTATTGATTTCAAGGTGGCTGAGAATCCCCTAGGACAGGATGAAGTGGATATATTGAAACAGTGGGTTGTCAATCTGAACATTTGCAATATTGATGCTTCCAAGAAGATTACTAGGGCCAAAACTTGCTAGGCTCTTCCTTAGAAGAACTGGTATAAATTAAATTTTGATGGGCTTACCAAAGGCAACCCCAGAGTGGCTAGTGGAGGGGGTATAATTAGGACTGATTCTAGAACCTTTGTGGTTGCCTATACTAGAGGATTAGGGACTAAGAGTAACAATGAAGTTGAGGCTCTGGCTATGCTTTGGAGAATTAATATTGCTTATTATATAAATATTAATCATTTGCATGTGGAGGGTGACTCCCAACTCCTTGTCAATGTTGCTCTTGGCTCAGTCAACTCGGGATGGAATTTAATGGATGTGGTTGGAGACATCCATTTTCTTCTCAATGCCTTTGAAGAACATAAAGTGTCTCACATTTATAGAGAAGGTAATGTGTTGCCGAATGCCATGGCTAACTTGGGCATCAATAGGAATGGCTAGAGATGTTGGAGGCAGTCCTTTAACCTGCCTCGTAGAATACAAACCCTTATCGAGAAGGATGGACACATGTCTACTCTTTGTTCTTGACCCGTTGTGGGGAGGGGGTTTCAGATGGAGGGGTGGCCTCTTTTACCTCTGCATGGTTTGGGTGAGCCAAAAGGCTAGCATGAATAGGTAGGAGGGCGGAAAATTTTAAATGGCTGAAGGAGCCATTGGATTTCAAATCCATGGGGGGAAGGAGATGGTTTTGACTGGCAGAGGTTGACTCAGTTGATGGTTACTGACTTGATGTTGAGGTGACGAGGGGTCCCATGTGATGGAGGATGGCTAATAGGCTGCAAGCCTGTAATTATTTTATTTCCATCCCCATTATCTGAGATATTTACTCCCACACGCGGTGGTGGGCAGAGGTCATTTCTTAGATGGTGAAATAGGGTGGCAAGGACCCTTCATATCAATTTTATGATTACATAAAATTTAATCTAAAGATTCACAAACTTCAGATGAGATGGAAATGCACGTGTGGCATCATTTATCTTAATGAGAATTCTAGTAGGCCTCTCGCACACAAGAATTTATTTAACAATAGTCTCCTGATTTTACTGTTGCTCGGGTTCTAGACGATCAACATGGGGGTGACATTGTGAAAATTGAGCCATCCTCCCCTGAGGAATTCAAACATAATCCCATGTTGTGGCATGTTATCCAAGAGGGAAAGGTGGCTTCTTTTTTGGAATCTATGAGAAGATATGACGAGAACCTCTCTAGGCAATTTGTTTAATCCTGGGATAACAACATGTAGGTTTATGTTGGGGCATTGGCTTTGAAGTGTCGGAGGAGGTGATTGGCCAGGCCACTGGTATGCCCACTAGAGGCAAGAAGCATTTCTAGAGGAGTAAGGTGCCATATCTGGTGAATATGGGGTTATTTTTTAAGGAAGGAGAAGCTATAGTTAAGCTCTAGGGTGGTTTCTAGAGGGAGAAGCTGCCAGCCCCATGGGAATAGGTTTGTCTCATGATAATGAAATACTTCACCCTTAAGGGGGGCTTTAGAGTTTTTTACCACTATCATTTTTCTTTGCTAAATCATTTTAGGCATAGCTTGGAGTTAAGCCTCCCCTTGTTCCTGCTGTCATCCTTGGAAAGCTCTATCTAGTCTGCCAAAGATTTTTTTTGGATTGAAAATTGTGCACAAATTATATTCAAAAGGCAAAGTAGTTATAGATTTATGGTCAAGAGGGCCACATCAAATGTTTATCAACAACCAATGTCAATCTAGAACACACTATATCCTATCACATACAAAATATTTTGTCCACTTCAAAACACAACTATGTAATAGAGTTTCATTACATTATATCTCATTTCCCAATTAATAAAATCAACTATAAGTTCAACAACACACTTTGGCTTAGACTATATCAACAATTTTCCCATTACTGTTCCATTTTCTCAAAGGTATTGACTGCTGCATTGAATAGATCACTATTTCTGTTTCCTTCCTCTAGATTTTTGTGTCCTTCTGAGTCCCTGTATGGCTGATTTGGATCTTCTTCTGATCACATCCCCCTTGTTTCATTATAGTACCCCTGTCTGTCATCCAAGTCTGTTCCATATTATTCTACCTTTGCCATTGGAGTTTTATTGTTTTCCTTCCATTATTCATCAAATATACCTTTCTCTTGGGCCTTTATGTAGTCCCTATTATCATTGTCTTTATAGGAGTCCATGCCATGAATTCTGCCAATACTAGGAGAGACTCTAAGCTGTTCAGTGCTAAAACTGTAGTTCTAGCAAGTGATTTCCAAATATTTATGCATCTCACACTTTATCTTCTCTAATTGATGTTGTTTACAATAGAGCTCCTAGAAATCTGTATATTCATTGTAGAATATTTCATCAAATCTTCTTAGGTTCTTCAAGCAGAAATCTGTCTCATGTATGTCTTCCTTGTAAATCATAGTACCCCCATCCATAATCTCCTTAAATTTATCTAATTATGTCAGCTCCAAAGTGACTACAACCTGTTCAAACATTTTACACTTTGTGAGTCTTAGAAAAGTCTCAGTGAAAACTCTCTTTGCCTTGGAATCTTTCCTCATTTCTCATCTTCCATAAAAACCAAAGGATTTTAGTTGATAACACAAACCATAATTTGTTATCTTTTTTATTTAAACCATCAACAAACCTACAAAAAATTTCCTTCCAATCGGTATCTGTTGTAGGACACCATTTAGAAATATTCCCCATAAATAAAGACCAGACATACTTGGCATATTCACATTAAAAAAAACATGAAAGCAAGTTTCAACAACTTGACATAGAGGGAAAAATAAATTGTCAAAACCTATAAACAACTTATTGAGGATAAAAAGCCATCTAAAGCAAGATTTTTTGGGTTCAATGTCCCTTGACTAGATTAGTTTAAAGGTTTTAAACAAAACTTTTTGCCCTAGGGTGTCTTTCCAAGTTGTGATGATATGTTCAAGTACTACCTATGAGTTGGTTAACAACTTATATATCAATTTTGGTTCCACATTCAAAAATTTAGTCCCATCCATCCATTTTAGGTTTCCAAAGCACTCTTCCCCCAGAATAGAGATCTCTCAAGAAAGCTTACTTATTAGAGCCTTAGAAAGAGTGGAGAAGGTTCTTATATGATTAGCAGCCAGACCATATTCTTCTTTAACCTGAACCCAAGATATAGGTCCATTCTCATCAAATAGATCACTAAGAATAGACAAGCCCTACCTATTCCAATTTTTAGCAGAGCAGCCTTGAAGAACGGATAAATGTTTTCCCTTATGTTTCACATTCCACCATATGAATCTATGAAGTAGGGTGTCATGAAGATGTAAGGTGCCCCAATCCTTTTTCTTACTTGGAAGAGCATTTTGTATGTTGTTTCTCACCAAAACTTTCCAAGTCTCCTCACCAACTAAGGAATTGACAATCCATTTTGTTGCTAATGCAACACCTTGAATTTTTAAGTCCTTCAAACCTAGTCCCCCCAAATCTTTGTCTAGACAGCACCATTCCCATCTGACCAAGTGTTTTTTCCTTTTTCCTTTACCATCTGACCATAGGAACTGCCTTATAATCTTCTTTAAGACATCAAATTGATAACTGGAGAATAACCACATTGAGGAATAGTAAATGGAGTACGCTGACAAGATCTATTGACATACCTGAATTCTTCCTGCAAGTGAGAGATAATGTCTATTCCAACCTTTCAATTTCCTTTCAATTTTTGCAAAAATCCATTCCCACATCTTCTTTAGTGAAGGACAAATGGAAAAGGGAATGCCTCGAAAGCTCACTTATTTCTGAGGCCCCCCATTGCCATTTACAGTCACTAAGCCAACTTGGGACACTGTCATCCCAACAAAGTAGAATAGATTTAGTTGGAGAAATTTTAGCACCAGACGCAAGATAGAAAATATCTAGTTTGGCCTCCAGATTTTCAATTTCCTTCTTATCAGTTTTGGGGAAAAGTGTTGTGTCATCAACAAATTGGACATTTAACAGTTTTTCTCCATTAATGCTATTTAATTGTCTCTCAATGAACTCTATTCTTAGCAAGTAATGGAGAGCCTCAGAGGCAATGATAAATAGCGCAGGGGCAAGAGGACAACCCTGTCTTATTGATCTCCCCATATCAAAAGGTAAGGATAAAGCTCCGTTTACCTCATCCTGAGCTGAGGCATCCTTGAATAACATTCTTACCATGTTACAGTAATGATCAACAAACCCTATAGCTTTTAACATCATTAAAACAAATGGCCATTCCTTCCTATCATGGGCTTTTTCAAAGTCTAAAAGTAAAATCCTATCCTTTTGATTTGTTTCTTTGGACCAATATAATGCTTTCCAACTAGTGATCAAGTTTTCTAGAATATACATACCCTTGATAAACCCTGTTTGGGTATTTCTTATGATCTTTGGTAGTATTTCCCTTAATCTAAGTTCCAACACTTATTATTTTATAGGAAACATTCAATAAAGTAATGGGTCTCCAATTTCTGATGTTTGCCTTATCACCATCCTTAGGCAACAGTTTAATAATTCCCCTACTAATTTCTTTCCCCAATGTTCCTTTCTCAATAGATTCTTAGTATACATCAAACAAGTCATCAACAATCCAGCTCAAGTTTGACTTTTAGAATTCAACTGGCAACTCATCAGCCCCAGGTGACTTTCCATTTTCCATTGACTTAATTGCATTCTCTATTTCATTTTTAGATATCTCAGTATTGAGTTTTTTTTCCATCTCAACATCCACCTTTTCAATACACAGCTTCTTGTAGAGCTCTTGTGCTTCCTTGCAACCTTCTTTATTGTCTTATGCTTTGAACATGTTTTCATAAAGCCCCTAAAAGCCTAAATTATGCCCTCATCCTTGTCAAAACAATTTCTATGTTCTACTACTGGCCCTATTTTCTCTTTTATGTTTTTATACTTTAGGAGATCAAAAAATACTTTGTACCCTTATCCCCTGCCTCCAACCAGTGCAATTTAGCTCTTATTTTTGCACCTTGGGCTTTTATAACTTGTATTTTTCTCAGTCTATGCTTTATTTCTCCAACTTTATCAATTAATTCATCTTCATTGGGCTTTTCTTGAATCCCCTCTTCTACTTTTAGGAACTCCTCCTGTAGCTTATGTTCTTCTCTCCTTCTATCTAAAACATATTTCTTCCCCACTATTTGGAAGACAGATTTGCAAGAGTTGATTAGTTTGCTCCAATATTGAGAAGCACTATTTTCCTTATATAAGGTCTTACAAATATTTCTTAGGGATATGATGCCATTTATACAGTCCTCATCTAGAAGAAGCTCACAATTTAACTTGAAACTGCATTCTTTTTGAGTTTTGTAACTTTTCTCTTATTTTTTAACTACTATTACTATTTTAATAGGGTGATGGTCAGAGAGTACTTGGTATAACTTGCACCTTATTCATGTTCTTTACATTCTGAAAATGAATTGTTTCCTTATCAACATAAAATCTATCTAGCTTGCAATATATCCTCCTATTTTCTTTTTGGCTATTGCACCAAGAGTACCAAATGCCTTTGTTGGTCTTTTTCATACCTTCTAATGGATCCATTAATTTTAGCATCTTTTTCATTCTTCCTAGAAAAATCTCCCATTTCATTTCCATTCATGTGGATTACCTCCTTGTTTATCCTCCTTCTGCTCTATCATGTTAAAATCTCCACCTATAACCCAAGGCACCTTTGGAAGCTCATTAGCCATTTCCCAGAGCTAAACTTACCTTATTTTGAGGTTGAGGAGGAAACGGGAGAAGCACATGATCAGAAAGATGACAAAGTTGGTTGCTCTCTATTTAGTAAAACAACCGATGATGTTGTAGAGCTTAAGACCAAGATGGAGAAGCTACAGAAGAAATGGCGGGTTATGGCGGAATTCACTGCAAAAACTCTTCACCGTGCGGCTTTAGTTTTTTTGCTGCCAAAGAATTTGATGATAAGATTTAGGGAATTGGGGTCGATAGTCTGGGGGATTACAAGGAAATGCTTAAGTCCCTGTCCAAGTATGGGATTTCTAAGAATCCCTAGCTGGTGTCTGGGTCTTTTGTTGTTTTTGATTATAGTCTGTTCATTTTTTGGTGTTGTTCTTCAGCTATTTATGAACTGGTAATGTGTTGTCTTTGGCTTGTTTAAGGCCTTGTTTTGCCCTTAGGGATGCTTTGTATAGGGATCTAGACCCTTCTTTCAGCTAACTTAATAAAAAACATAATATATAGATAAATGTTAGTAGAATATATTAGAAAAATAAATATATTTTTTCTTAACATAAATCATTTTACTTGTAAAAGTAAATCTCCACCAAAATATCAAATTAAGTTGTTTGGTGACATATTTAATATTGCATAGACCCTCCAGTCATAAGATAGTTGCAATATTATTTAATTGTTATATTTTTATGGTTTCTATTTCTATAATAAAAGAATTAATAATTTTTTTTAAATATATAATTTAATAAAAAGTTATGTTATTTTTTCTCATTTTAATTAGATATTATTTCTTAAAATTAAATTATTAAAAAATATATTTATATTATTAAAGGATGATTTAAATATATATTTATCAAAATTTAAAAATAAAATTTTAAACTAATTTAATTAAAATAAATAATTATTTACATTTTAAATATATTTTGAATGAAATTTTAAAAATAAAAAAATTAAATTAATTTTATTTAAAAATCTAGCTATTAAAAAAAATTAATTTATTAAATCTCTTTAAGAGAAATAATTTAGCTTCCTTATTAATCTTTTAATATACTTTATAACTTTCTTATAATCTTGTGCAACCCAATTTTGTAGATTTCCCACTAATAATAACATAGTATTTTAAGGAGGTTTGTGCAACTTAATTTTGTAGATTTCTCACTAATAATAACTTAATATTATAACTTTCTTATAATCTTGTGCAATTGAAGGAGGTTTTTTCCATTGCTCTCAGGCAGTAATTTGACTGCTGGTAGCGATGGTTCTGTTGCAACAACGCCCAATGGTTGTGATTTGCCTGTTGGTGGCGGTGGCGATTTGGCTGCAACTCCCAACTCAGGTGGAGTGACCACTGGTGGCATATCTTTTGCAGGTGCGGTGCGTGCTGGTGTTGGGAGTGCCTCTCTGATGGCGAGGATTACTGTGGACACAAGTTCCTAGCCTCCTCCCGTGGTGGTCATGTGTGAGGATGTTTTAGAGAATATCAAGTTTTATTTAGAAAAAAAGGATTGATTTACAAGTTTGATGGTGTTGGAAGTGTGTTGTACACCTTGCATAACATTGGTATTATTTTATTATGTAAAATAAATATTTAATTGTGGTGCATCATGGGTGATGTGTTTATCCACATTAGATATTTATTTAGGGCCACTTGTAATCATTGTATGTAACATTGGGTTAATTACTTTATTTGTAATTATTTGGGAAAACTTAGTACCAATAATCAAATGTGTTGGGACAAGTTGCCATTAACTTGCAATCCTAACCAATTCACGTGTCTCCAAAGTTCTTGTAATGTGTTCCTCAACACATAAGGACTTTGGGAAATTAATTATTGATTAATTATATCACTTTGACTATTGCAATGGAGACTTTGTTGACTTCTCCTATGTCTATTTTGAGAGTTTGATAACTCCTAGTAAGTGGGAGTTAAACTTGGGCGTCCCCTTTTGATGGGGACTTATATTTAGACTTGGAGTTGTGCTTTTTTATGTGCATGAGTGGATAATGTTGAGACACCTTGCATGGATATAATGTTGGAGTTAACTAAAGTGTTAGAGATCATGAATTGGATATTGCTTGCATGAGTTCATAAAAGCTTGCATGGACTTGCATATTTTTGCATGTACCTGCATGTTGTTGCATGTTACTTGCATGTACTTGCATATTATTGCATGTTGCTTGCATGTTGTTGCATGCTACTTGCATGTGCTTGCATGTTGCTTCTATGGACTTGCATGTGCTTGCATGTTATTGCATGTCACTTGCATGTGCTTGAATGTTGTGGCATGTTACTTGCATGGACATGCATATTGTTGCATGTTGCTTATATGGACTTGCATGTTGTTGCATTTTGCTTATATGAACTTGCATGTGCTTGCATGTTGTTGCATGAACTTTCATATGATGACATGTTGTTGCATGTTACTTGCATGAATTTGCATGTTGTTGCATGTTTATTCTATGGACTTGCATGTGCTTGCATGTTGTTGCATGTTTATTCTATGGACTTGCATGTGCTTGCATGTTGTTGCATGTTGCTCCTATGGACTTGTATATGCTTGCATGTTAGTTATATGATCTTGCATGTTGTTACATGTCAGTTATATGATCTTGTAAGTCAGTTTTGAGAGGTTGCTTGTAGAACACTCCAACTCTAGAAACTTGCAAGATGGTACATCTCAGTGTTTCAGATAATGGGTATCAGTTGTATGTTGAATCATGTGTTTGCATGTCACTTGCATGTACAAAACAAGGTAATTCAGAATAAGTTTGGGGACATCAATCTTGCATGTTGTTTGCATGAGATTGGTGTGTGTTGATCACTTCAGTTAACAGAAAGAGATTGGGCAAGCTTGGACGCCTAATTTGAGGATTTTCTGTTGTTTTTATTTGGAAATCTATTTGATGTTGGCAAAATTTACTTGAGAAAACTTGGCCACCCACATTCAGAATAGGTAGTTAACAGAAGGCTTGACTTTGTTTGACTTTGGTCTTCTCTATTTGGAGGCTTGGTTTTGCATGAGGATTAGTTTCTATGTTATCAATTACAATTTATTGTAATTTGAGTTTTAATCTTTTGAATTAAGAAGCTTTTGAATTAAGAAGCTTTTGTATTAATTAAAAAAGCCCCATACATTTTCTAGAGTGTTGAATTGTGAAAAAGACTTACAAGAAAAAAAAAAAGCAAGAAGTTTAATGTAAAATACTTACAAGAAAAAAGCAAGATGCTTTTTTAAAATATTTAGAGGTTTGAAGATTGTAAAAGACTTAGAAGAAAAAACAAGAAGCTTTTTAAAGTTTTTACAGGTTTGAAGATTGAAGAAGCTTTTGAAGTGCATCAAGGAATCAAAGGATTTCAGTATTGAATGTAATCTTCCACAAGAGATTTAATACAAGCATAAACACCTTTAGTGTGGAGTTTTTTCCCTTAGGGGTTTCTCCACGTAAATACTTGTCTTCTTGCAAGCTATTTACTTCTACTACATTGATTAAATTGGATAAATACTCTATCTAAATTGAAAGTAATTTTTAGATTTACACATGCTATTAATTTCAGATTTGAAAACATTGTAAATCTACATAGCTACAACATTACCTTGTTCTCTCTCCCTTTTTCCAACCAAATGTGGGGGTCAATAGTTTTGTAGACTCATGGTTTTGGGGAAGATGGTTTACCATACCATATGTTGTATTTGTGTGAGCTGTCTATAAAAAAAAACACATGGGTAGTTGTTGTAGCAAGAGAGTGAGGTGACAGCTTGTTAGCCTTGGATGGGTTTAGCTTGTTTGAGCATCTCTTGTAGGCTGCATTTGTGAGGGTTTGAAGCATGGCATTCGATGTGTGGTTACATGCTTGTTCACATAGAGTGCAAGTAGAGAGCTTGATGTTTTAGAGGTGATCTCTGCATATGTATTGTAATCTTTATTGCTAAATAATACATGAGAGATGGATGCTTTTGGAGGTTGGATTTTTCCCTCTATGAGGGTTTTCCTACAGTATATCTTATGTCACCCATTGATAATATGATTGTCTATTTCTTTTGCACGTGGATTTCTGGTTATTGTTGCACATTAATCTCTTATTGGGTTATGAGGAATTAGTCTATATGGCTGCATATTTCCAACAGATGGTGCATGGCCTTTGCTCTTTGCTCTTAATAAGTGGATTCAACTTATTTGGCTTCCCCATATAGATGGGAAAGTTGAAATTTACCCCTGTGCAAGGGGATGATTTGTGGTAACTTTTGCTTCCATCTTTGATCGAAAAATTTGTTGAAGAGCATTCATGGTTTATGGGTAAGTACCCCCTCTTGGTGAAGCCATGGTTTTCCTCTTTTAACCCTGTCACTGAATCTTTCCATAAAAAAAGGTGTGGATCCACCTCCCAAATCTTCCCCTTCATTTCTGGTACGATTCGAGCTTTTCAACAGTTGGAAGCTCTTTGGGCCATTTTAGGAAGGTGAATTCACCTACATCTTCTTTCACTCATACCACCTATGTATGAATTTTAGTTTAAATGGATATGTCCAAGCCCCTTCCTGCAGAGATTATCTTAATGGTAGCAAATCCGGCTTGGACCCAGTCTCTTGATTATGAAGGTATTCTCTTTCAATGTCATTGGTGCTTTGCTACAGGGCATCTAACATCAAATTTCCCTTGCCTAAAGGTTTTTAGATATTCTTCATGGTGGAAGGATGTTTCTCCTGATTAATTTATCGTAGATTTTGAAGACTCTACAATGGAGTCTCCCAAGTCTTTATCTGATATTGTAGTGACGATCTCAAGGCCTACTACTTCCATGGTCCTTTGTTATGTGGTCGATCCATCATATGTTCCCACCCCCTCCAAATGGGTGGTGCTGCTTTACTGCTTTCTGGCTGTAGTGTGGCCGTTGCTCTCGACACCAGCTTTGCTATGCCCTCTTGCCATGGTTTGGTTGTTGGTGGTGGTGTTGCTCCTACTTCCACTGATAACGTTAGTTTGGCTGTGACACCCATCTCTGGTGGTTTGGCTAGTGGTGGTGGTGATGGTTGGATGAAACTTATTTTCCTGCTAGAGCTACATCTTTTGTAGTGGCTCCTATTATGGTTCCTTAGTGGTCTTCCTCTCCATCTAGGTCTTCCTCTCGAGTTTCTCCTATGGGTAATGTTTTTTTGGAGGATTCCCCTCCCCCTCCCCTTGCTTGGTGGACCTGGATAATGATGTCTCGTGGACATTTGTGCAATGAAGGAAGAAGGGTCTTCTGAAGTCAATTTCTCATTCCCATACTCGTGTTAAGGGTGCGAGGCTAGCTATATATGCTTATGGCATAGTTTAGGTTTATTTATCTTTGTTGTGTGGTGTTCTTTGCATTGGCTGCACTGTTTGTGTTTGGCACTTGATCTCTAGGTAGCTGGGATACTATTGTGTTGTTGGTCAACCTCTTTTGAGGTTGAAGTTTGTTTGTAAAAGGTTCGGGACCTTTCAAATCCTTTTTTACCCTCTAATAAAAAACTTAGTATTTTAAATATTTAAAAATCAATTATTATTATTTTTCCCTCATATAGTTAATGGCTAAAGGCCACTTAGGTATATTTGAGCTTTGTGATTTCTTGTAGTTAATCTATATTATTTTGCACGGGTTATATTCTTTTCCCCCTCTATTATGTGTGGGATTTTTTTGAGTAGTTAGAGAAGATGAGGGGGCGTTTTTAATAAAATACTATTTAATGAGTAGAAGGTAAGATGTCTTTTTTACGATTGAGGGTAAAATTATATATAAGATGTTTTATATTGTAATGATGAAATTTGTATGTTTATATTATTATTTTTATTTAGTTTTATGTTTATTTTAAAGAGAGTTTTTAATGTATTTATATATTAAAAATGATGTATTTTATATAAAATTGAGTCATTTTTCTTATGCCATTTACTTATTAATTACACACATTTTTATACACTTCTTTTACCCTATCTATATGTTCACATATTTCAATGTATTCACTCTATCCACATATTTATCACACTTATATATGTACATACTTCCATGTACCTAGTATAATCTTTTATTTGGCCCCTTTTATGTCCTAGGTCAAGTTCGCAACTATGGGTTCATCCTTGTGGTCCTAGATTTGACCTTCATCCTCGTGGTCCTAGATTTGACCCTTTCAAATTCAAACTTTAGTTAGACTCTCACCAATTCTTTTCCCTCCACTTGCATCGACTAGACACAAATTTGTAAGATTTATTGGTATGTACTTATATTTAAAGGCATTTAATGCATCTAATTTACATCATCACATCTTCCAAGCATTATTGACATATCATTTGCATTACAATACTTTTGGTGTAATAAAAGGAATCTAGATCTACACGATCATTCTAGGAGCATATGTGTTGGAATAAGGTGCCATTAACCTTGTAAATTCCAATATTGTATTTTATTCTATTTATTATTTCTTATTTGTAATTACCCATAAGGGAATGAGGTAGTCTCATTGACAATTGTAATTTCAGAGTTACCGACGACAGTTACAGAGTGACTTTTACTATTGGCAAATGTAAAAACTCATGGTAAATGAGGATAGGCATGCTCCATTGAGGAATATACTATTTTTGGCTTGTATGACAACTTTCATAATGTTTGGTGAGTGAATCTATGACAGCTGCAAGTTGTCATAAGATTGTGAGATTCTATGATGCATATGACGGATATGTTAGTTGTATATTTGCTATATTTAGCCCAAGCTTCCTATCTTGGAAATATACTCTTTTGCTAGAATCTATGATAGTTATGACATGTCATAAGATGCTGTAAGAGGCTAGATTTAGTCTTGGGAGCCCAACCTTTGCATGGCTATTTTTGGACAAGTGTAAGATGGTAATTAATGTTTACAGGTTGGAGAATCTTAGGAGAGAGAAGGTGAACGCCTAAGATGAGTTAGAAAATGTTTCTATAAGTATTTTCCATGTATTAGTTGCTACAATACAGATTTTAGGTACTCAGGTGCTGCTTGAATGCTGCCAGATTGAAGACTGGTGGAGAGAGTTGAAGTGTTGTTGTATTGTAAATCATTTTCAGATTAATACAAACATTGGGCCTCTTTCCTGTGTGGAGTTTTTTTTACCCGAAAGGGTTTTCTCCACGTTAAACATTGTGTTATGTGGTCATATTTCTGATTTTGCATTTCTGTGAAGCATAGTTTTGTTTCTGTGTTACAATCTCCATTAATAACACACAGTTAAAGATTGCAGAAATTTATATTGAATCAGATTTACATTGAAGTAGTGTTGCTTTCATTTCTAACAATATGCATGACTGAAGATGGTTGACTTCAATCATTTACGCAAGTTTTCTAAGGGCCAACCTAGGAGAATGTGTCCCTTTGTGATACCAATGACAATCCTTCAAAGATATTCTTAAATACAACTAGATATCATAAAAGGTAGAAGAAGCAAATGCAAATGCAAATCAGGCAAAATATAAAGCAAAGTTGTACAAACTACTAGATCAAGTTCACAAGTGCATGCCATTTATATAATCATAGTCTCGACCCTAATCCTTGGACTTGACCTTGCATAGAGAGAATAGAATATTATGATCCCAAGGTGAATAATATATTGTCATGATCCCTTTTTAATCATGAGGCATCTAGAGTTTATCCCCATACTAGATTGCATTCATTATTTGGTCACAAAACTAAGTACCACTATTTATTACATTTATTTACATATTTTAGATAACATTTATTATCTTAGAAAATGTATGCCATCAAATCTACTCATTTATTAATCTAGGTTAATTATTCTTGTGTATGTACTTCATTGGATTAAGGTAGACCACACTTAAGGAAAGTTTATTTTCATTTTCATTTAGTGAATTTGATCAATCCTACATGACCTAGTTTTCTTCTAAGGTTCTCTTCATCAACATTAAGATTTTTAGATTTGATATAACTCTAATTTATCATTTATTTTTAGATTTTTCTTGGGTTTTGATTTTTATATGCTTAAACCTTGTGCTTAGGATTTAGGTACACATTATAATTTATCTTTTACCCCACACTTGTACCCTAGATTATTCTACATTTATGGCATCTCTTAGGGGTTCTTCCTTCAAATTTCAACATGTTCTTATCATGAACATTTCACATGATACATCCATCCTTGATATACTATAAAATTTTATGCTATGGATGTGAGTGTCTTATCTAAGGATGTCTTATTTTATCATGTCTCATCTTTCCCATCCTTCAATGAGTTGATTAGTGCCTATCATCTTATGTTATAGATACTTGTGACTTTCATCCATATTTCCCATGATGACCTTATGCTTTGTGATATCCATGAATCTACTTAGCCAATATTTATCATGTGATACCACACCTATTTTACCCGTCCATGACACTTGTATACCCTCTGATGATACATTTTTACACGTATGCCTATATATTCATGTGCTTTGAATGAATTACTTTGTTCTGTTCATGGTGATGAGTATAGTGACAATTATTCTTCTATATATCATGTTGAATATATGAATACTTGTCCTCAACATGATGATAGATTATGCATTAATGATAATATACTATTGGTGCAGGTGCACCTAAACCACAGTGGCCTCCATGAGGCATTTAGTTGTTTATGCTTAGTTTTATGTTTTCAATAAGGTCCTAATTGGACATTCAATGTAATAAGGTCTATTTGACCAAGATATGCTATTTTTAGATCAGTTGGTTAGAGTTAGTTAGAGTTTGTTGAATAGCTGTAGTTCCCAGCCGCTTGGAGACAAAAACAGTAATACTGTGGTGAGTAGTTAAAATGCCCTAGATCGGGTCATTT
Organism: Cunninghamia lanceolata; assembly: GCA_027924645.1. NCBI lineage: Eukaryota > Viridiplantae > Streptophyta > Pinopsida > Cupressales > Cupressaceae > Cunninghamia > Cunninghamia lanceolata. The sequence continues at coordinate 5,233,327 of BSBN01000886.1, forward strand.
GAGGGATCATGATATTGGGAATTCATTAGGAGTTTGATATTGAACAGTTCTGTAATGGAGAGTTGATTTATGAGTCTGTGAGACAGTTAGTTGTAATCTTTTCTGCAAGCAATAAATAGATTCCGTTGTGTCATTTATCTATTTGGATCTCACTATGTAATTGAATTGCGGTTCTGGTGGATGTATGGATTCGTTTATCCATTCCACCGGTTGATTCGTTGAATCGGTGGAATGGGAATGTACAGTAGTTTAGGTTTTCATTTGCATTTTCTATTTGTTTGCAGGATCACAGTTCAGAGGTGTTGAGAACCCTAGCATGGGTATGTGCTAGGTCACGTAGGTTGTTAGAATCTGGAAGATCATCCAGGAAGTGGATTAGGTCACCCCAGGAAGTTCGGCGGATCAGAACGGTGAAAATATGCTAAGATCAGTGTATTCATCGCATCTGCATCATCAAGATATTTCTGTGTATATCCTATAGTTACATCAGGCATCAGCTGCATATTTGTGAATATGATGCAGTATATTGCATAAGGTGAATGTGCATCAGGTGACAATAGCAAGGTGTTGCCGACGAAGAGCATATCGGTGTGAGTTAGTAGATTAGGTTGAGATTTCCATCATGGGCTGACAATGTTATGTTTGGCCGATAAGCAAGGATATTGGAGAGAGTAACAGTTCATGTGACGTCATTGTCATCAGGACATTCCAAATATCACCCGATAAAGGGTTATCCTGCCGACGATAAGTGTTTTGGCATAGGCGGAGGACATCGGGGAGATCAGTGGATCGCGGAAGGAATATTCGGTAGAATATTCATCGTGTACATAAAGTTGAGTATCGTCATCAGGATGTTTCAATATGACCCGATAAGTTATATCCTGATGCTGGTTGTGTAAGTGGGTCGAATATCGGGGTGACGTAAGCATCAGAGGAGAGGTGCATGAGGTTGTCGTCATCAGGATATATGGGAGGAACCCAACATTTTATATCCTACCGATAAAAGGTGTAGATGATGCCGAACATCATGATGCTGCAGATAGAGTTTGGCGGTAAGGTGAATAGTGATCGTCAGGAGGATAATTGTGTTCACCGAATATGATGATGCTGCTGATAGGCGAAAGGTTGAGGGTTTATCTATAGGAGGATATTGGTCGGCAGAGAAAATATGATGATGCTGATGGGTTTTTAGTGTGGATGCCTCTGCATCATAGTGGTATCAGAGCTTAGCAAAAGGTCTGGGCTATTTGTGTGTTGATTCTGTCATTGAGTAGATAGAGGTAGAGGAGTGAGAGGTTGACAAAATGCCTCCGAAAGGTAATGGTACTACAAGGGAGTTGTAGGAAATGAAGGAAAAGCATGCTAGAGAGATGAGGAAGATGAAGGAGCTTGCAGAAGCACTTCAAGCCAGGCTTGTAGCCTTGGAGAAGAACAAAAATAGGGAAGTGGAAGATAGTGAATCAGAAGAAGATGAAGATGCTGATGAAGAATTTGAAGAGGTAGATGAAGAACTGAATGCTGAAGACCAGAGATTTGCAAAACTGTTAAAGGCAGTGCAGAGTGATAAACCTAAGGTAAAGGTTGATGTTTCCAAGTATAATGGAAGTTTGAATGAAGATGAGTTACTGGATTGGATTGCTGCACTTGATAATCACTTTGAATGTGAGGATGTTACTGAAGATCAGAAGGTAAAGATTGCAAAGACCAAGTTAGGAGATCATGCTTTGGTATGGTGGGATTATGTATAATCCGAGAGAAGGAAAAAAGGAAAGTCAAAGATCACTTCATGGGATAAAATGGTAGCAAGGATCAAAGGTAAATTCTTGCCCAGGGATTATGAAATTCAGATGTTTAAGAAGCTGCAATTTTTAAGGCAAAAGGAAATGGATGTGAAGGCATATACTGAGGAGTTTTATAAATTGAGTATGAGATCTGGTCATCATGAGAATGAGGTAGAAAAGGTGGCTAGATACTTAGCTGGTTTGAGATTGAACATACAGGATGAGTTAGTTTTAACTAACCCTAAGAATGTGGAGGATTGTTATCAAATGGCAATTAGGATTGAAGAAAAGATGAATAGAAGACAAGATAAATCCATGAGAGGAAGAGGCAGCAATATGAGGGGAAGAGGATCAGCCCCTACAACAAGGCAAACCAATGAGGGTCAAGAAGACATTGGGAAAGGACAGGGACAGTCGGATTTTAGAGGTGGATGGAAAGGTACTAGAGGCAGATTTGGAAGTGGTAGAGGTTCTACTACATTTTTAGGAAAGTGTTACACCTATGGTGAGTTTGGTCATCCATTTTTTAAATGTCCAGAAAGCAAAGGTTCATCATCCAGAAATGATAGAACGAATGACAAGAGAGTACAACTTGTGCAAGAAGAGAAAGTAGAGGAAAGTGTGCAAAGTTCAAACACTTATCAAGGAGATAGAGCTCCTGACAATTATGGATATCCTGAGGAGGGAGAAGCATTGATGTTAAGAAGGATAGTCTTGAAGACATCAAAGGATATGATGCAAAGAAAAGCTCTTTTCAAGACCACATGCAAGAGCAAAGGTAAAGTATGTACGGTTGTCATTGATACTGGTTCAACAGACAACATGGTATCTCAGGAAATGGTGGATAAACTGAATTTGGCAAGGATTCCACACCAACACCCTTACAAGGCATCTTGGGTGAGTGATAGTCAATCACTTTTTGTATATGAACAGGCATATGTTGATTTTCAGATTGGGGCATATCATGATAGAGTTTTGTGTGACATATTGCCCATGGAATGTTGTCACCTACTGTTGGGTAGGCCATGACAATTTGATAGGAGGGTACTGTATGATGGGTATGCAAATACCTACACCATCAAGAAAGATGGGAAAACTATTATGTTGATACCATTACAGGAAGAAGCTGCAACACAGAAGGTAGTAAAAATCATTTTAGTGGGAAAGAAGGAATTTGTGAAGATGCCTACAGCAGCAGGCATAAAGTCAGTTGAGGACACTGTAGGGAAAGAAGTTGTTAAGGACAACAGTTTGAAGAAAGATTTAGTTTTGACTAACGGAGGTCAGCCACAGATCAAACAACAGGTTTATGAGCAGCCAAAGATTGATTGGCAAGATAAGGATGTGATTGTAGTTGGGACTATTCTTTGTCCTATAAAAGTTGAAAGGAAGACAGATTTGCACATTGCAGAAGTTCAAGAGGCAATTCCTCAGGTTCTTCAACCAGGTAGTTAGACAAAGATGCTGGTAAGACAAATTGGCAAACATAGGGTATGCATGAACAGAGCCTACATTGACAGGCATGAGGGTTTACTTGCCAGACAACAAGTTACAGTTCCTAAATCTTGGAGCAACCAAGAGACAGCAGAGGATAAAGCTGGAACAGGTCAAAACACTGAGATGGCAAAGAGGAAAGGTGGAATTCTTCCACAACCTAACTCATGGGACATGAGTTCTTTTTCTGTTGGGGAGTATGGTGCAGGTGCACCTAAACCACAGTGGCCTCCATGAGGCATTTAGTTGTTTATGCTTAGTTTTATGTTTTCAATAAGGTCCTAATTGGACATTCAATGTAATAAGGTCTATTTGACTAAGATATGCTATTTTTAGATCAGTTGGTTAGAGTTAGTTAGAGTTTGTTGAACAGCTGTAGTTCCCAGCCGCTTGGAGAGATTTCCCAACCGCTTGGAGAAAAAAATAGTACTACTGTGGTGAGTAGTTAAAATGCCCTAGATTAGGTCATTTGAGGGATCGTGATATTGGGAATTCATTAGGAGTTTGATATTGAACAATTCTGTAATGGAGATTGATTTATGAGTCTGTGAGACAATTAGTTGTAATCTTTTCTGCAAGCAATAAAGAGATTCTGTTGTGTCATTTCTCTATTTGGATCTAACTATGTAATTGAATTGCGGTTCTGGTGGGTGTATGGATTCATTTATCCATTCCACCGGTTGATTCGTTGAATCGGTGGAATGGGAATGTACAGTAGTTTAGGTTTTTGTTTGCATTTTCTGTTTGTTTGCAGGATCACAGTTCATAGGTGTTGAGAACCCTAGCATGGGTATGTGCTAGGTCGTGTAGGTTGTTAGAGTCTGGAAGATCATCCAAGAAGTGGATCAGGTCACCCCAGGAAGTTCGGCAGATTAGAACGGTGAAAATCCGCTAAGATCTGTGTATTCGTCGCATCTGCATCATCAGGATATTTCTATGTATATCCTGTAGTTACATCAGGCATCAGCTGCATATTTGTGAATATGATGTAGTATATCGCATAAGGTGAATGTGCATCGGGTGACAATAGCAAGGTGTTACCGACGAAGAGCATATCGGCGTGAGTTAGTAGATCGGGTTGACATTTCCATCGTGGGCCGACAATGTTATGTTTGGCTGATAAGCAAGGATATTGGAGAGAGTAACAGTGCATGTGACATCATCATCATCAGGACATTCCAAATATCACCTGATAAAGGGTTATCCTACCGATGATAAGTGTTTTGGCATAGGCGGAGGACATCGGGGAGATCAGTGGATCGCGGAAGGAATATTCGGTAGAATATTTGTTGTGTGCATAAAGTTGAGTATCGTCATCAGGATGTTTCAATATGACCCGATAAGTTATATCCTGATGTTGGTTGTGTAAGCGTGTCGAATATCAGGGTGACGTAAGCATCAGAGGAGAGGTGCATGAGGTTGTCATCATCAGGATATATGGGAGGAACCCGACATTTTATATCCTGCCGATAAAAGGTGTAGATGATGCCGAACATCATGATGCTGCAGATAGAGTTTGGCAGTAAGGTGAATAGTGATCATCAGGAGGACAATTGTGTTCGCCGAATAGGATGATGCTGCTAATAGGCGAAAGGTTGAGGGTTTATCTGCAGGAGGATATCGGTCGGCAGAGAAAATATGATGATGCTGACGGGTTTAAAAATATGATGATGCTGATGGGTTTTTAGTGTGGATGCCTCTGCATCAACTATCTTCTCATGTGTCCATTGATTCTTCATTGCCTTATTAACCTTATGTGAAGACATCATAAGCCTTAGTGAAGAACTTTTACACGATGATTATGATGGGTCTACTAATGCATCCCTACATGTAAATTCATTGTTATTTGCTAATTATCAAAACATAGGTGATGACATTATATTGATTAGTAATTTTAGATTATACCTAAGTGGTATATCCTTACGATGGTTTGATTTATTTGGCTTGCTCTATACTTCCCTTAAAAAGTTGACCAATGCTTTTATCACATATTTTTATATCCTTAGTTCACATGAGGATAATATGGACTTAGAGACAACCCCTCACAATATAACTTTTGATATAAATCAATTTAATATGTCTTATGTCTCTCCTACACCTTATTTCCATGTCAGCACAAATTCACATGATTATAATTTTGTGGGGCATATGTATCAAAGGTTAGGAAAAGGGCAAGATGACAAACTACCACCACCCATTCTACCAAATAATGTACTTAATTTACCTCATATTTTCCTCAAGCTACATCTAATATAAAGGAGTATGACATCATTCAAAAAATTCAAAGTCCTCAAGATAAAATATCTCTATGGGACTTAGTATGTACATTGTTATTATATATAATGTAAAAGGTCTTAGAGAAAATCCAAGTCGGATCCGATACTTCCCTATAACTAGTAGCATCTTTCATAGTCTATTGGATGTGATAGGTGAAAGTCAGGTTTAGCAGATCAGACATAGTCATGAAACCCTAACCCTACCATCATCAAGGAATCTAATCTAAGTGAAATCAAAGAACAATGCAATTCAAGCATAACATCACCTAGACCGTGCGATTCCTTGTTTGAGGGATGTGGACTGCTTCTTCAACAATGAACAATTGCAAAGCTGAAAGCTGCCATGATGGATGATAAAAGCTCAAATGGATGCTCAGATGCTCAAGATGCTCAAGATGATAATATAGGTGCTATATGATTGCTGGATTGCTGGATGTCTCATATGGAGTGAAAGGGTGTTTATATAGGACTTAACCAAGATCAATCAACGGTGGAGATTCAGAGGCTATGTGAATGGCTAGGATTGAAAGTTACTAAATTTAGGTTTCATTAGTTGTGCATGTGAAGGATATGAATGAAAGTTGTCTTACAACACATGATTGACTGGACAAGTGTTGGAATGTGATAAAAGATGAGTGTTTAATTCAAATAAAATATTTGAATTAGTTGTAATATGAGTTGGATATTAATTAAATAAATTAAATTTATTTAATTAATAGGATAAATGAATAAAATGGGATAAGATATGATGTGGAAATTAATTAAATAAATAAAATTTATTTAATTAATTGGCTAAGTAGAATGAGAATAGGATTTTAATTAAATAAATAAAATTTATTTAATTAATTGGCTTAATGATTAATGATTTAACAAGGTGTTGCTAGACATGGACAAAGTTGGGACAAATTTGGGTGTCTACATTTTGCCCCTCTTTGATACAATGTTCGATAGAACGTTGTGTCAAAGAAGATACGATATGCGTTCGATAAACAAGTTATGCCCCAGTGTAACTGGCAAGTGATGCCCCCTCAAGAGGTAAGCCAGGCTAACCAGGAAGGGCTGGGTTGGCTCTCGATAGAAGAAAAGGCGAAAAAGAAGGCAGATGCGAAGGAAATGGGGGTTGCATGGAAGAAAATAGGCTGTGGCATAGAAGAATTAGGGTTTTGAGAAGGGATATAAGTAGGCTCTTCAAGGGCAAATAGGCTCATTTGTGCTCATTTGTGCTCAGAAACTAGAGAAACCCAGAGCTCCTGAGAGTGAGAGTTGCAGAGCTAGCAGGATGGTTATTCCACGCAGGGATCATCATGCGGAGCGAGTGAGGACACATGGACGACCAGAGGGAGCAAGCGCACCGGTATGTTTCAAAACTTTTCCCAAAAGCGTGTAATTAATAGCCTAGAAGCGTAATTAATTCACACACGTCACCAAAAGCGACTAGGTTAGGAAATAGTCATTGTAGGTCGCTTATGTAGGAGGATAGAACACTTATGGTAGTCACAGTCGCTTATGGGTGCGGGTAGGTTGCATAGGGGAAAACGGGTTGCATCCCGTCGGCAGGAAAAACGCAGGCAAAATGCGCATATAGAGAAAAGACGCTCGCTTATGGGCAAATATTTGTCGCTTACAGTAGCGTTGCTCGCTTAAGGATAGAAATGGCTCGCATGCAGTAAACAGCACGCGTGTAAGGCTAAAATGGTCGCGCATTGTGATTTGGCTCGCTTATGGTAAGGAACTAGGCGTGTATAGAAAATAGCTCGCTTTTAAGCAAAACAGTGGCGCATATAAGATAGAACGCGCATATGAAGCAAGGATAAGCGCATATGGTGGTGGAGCTTGCTTATAGTTAAATAGAAAGTGCATATGGTAAAGAGTGCGCATGTAGTTAAAACAGATGCGCATATGGTAAGGCAAGCCGCTAGGAAGCAGAAAAAGAGCGCATGTGGTAAAATGGGACGCGTATGGGAGATGTAAGATAGAATAGCAAATTTTGATATGTATGACTAACGGAATGGACTGACAAGGGTAAATGGATGATGTAGGATGTACTACCGCCATTGTTATTACGAGAGCCCCATCCGAGAGATTTACGGTTGGTGAGACGGTTAGATGCAGAGGAGCTACTGGTGTTAGAGATCCTGGGCTTGGAGCATGTATCCCGATTAGAACCAGTTCAGGCACATCGAGGGCTGATGACAGCGATGGTGGAGCGATGGATGAGCGAGCACAGTTCATTCTTGTTACCGACAGGAGAGGTGACCATCACCTTAGAGGATGTATTCTGGATTTTGAGGATTCCGATAGATGGGGATCGTGTGGATTATGATTCGGAGATGGGTCCAGCTGCATTCAGGAGATTGTTTGGGACACCAGACATCAGAGTAGAGGGTTCAGAGATACCGATGGGGAGGATGGAGGAGCTCTATGACAGGTTACAGCGGGTGGTAGTGGCTATCATTAGATGGCTAGTGGGTGATAGGAGAGCCAGAGGTTTTCCCGTAGGATGGGGGACAGTGATGGAGGGCATGTTTTCATATGGCACAAGATATGCATGGGCAGAGTGCGTGTTGGGACAGCTCTATCATTATCTGCATGATTACGCGTATATGTTTGGAGCCAGTATGTCAGCAGGAGTGACAGTGTTACATGTATGGGCGTATGAGCACATTTCGGTGACGAGACCAGAGGGATGGGTGGCTAGAGCAGCAGGAGAGCCATTTGCACGGATGTATAGAGGAGCGTTGACATATCGACAGCGCCGAGGTGTGGTATACTAGCGGAGAAGATTGGATGAGGTGGATAGATTTGTATGGAGGCCCTGGCTAGGATGTGAGTAGTGGGAGGAGGAGGATGCGGAGCTTGTCTATGCTAGACAGGCGAGATACATTTTTGGACGCGGCATGTATATTATAGAGCACTATTTTCCAGAGAGATCCCTGAGACAGTTTGGGGAGGCACAGGTAGTACCAGTAGGTGATGCCATTTTTGGGAGGACGAGGCAGGAGGTGTTTGATTGGGGTCCAGAGGTTGTGGTTGACACAGCTTTGGCAGAGAGAGATGGATTGCAGCCAGTAGCATGGCAGTGGGGACAGGGTCCTGCAGATCCAAGCACATTGCCAGAGTATGATGTATACTGGGCGACAGCGAGGCCAACTCGGTTGACACAAGATGGGGAGATTGGAGAGATTGGGATGGAGAGGCCAGTTCGGAGGAGACGACGACGGGCTCCACCAGCACAGGCTGTTGTGCTAACTGCACCAGGGATACAGATGCCAGGGTAGGTGCCAGGTCAGCCTGTGATATTAGCACAGCCTCAGGCACAGATTGTAGCAGGTGATGATGTTGGTATTCAGAAGCTGCGGAGACAGATTAGAGAGGAGAGGAGATGGAGGTAGTGAGCACAGATGAGGCTGAGGAGAGTGGATATGGATAGGCATCAGGCTGTGATTAGTCTGCGGCATGCAAGAGCACAGGCACAGACCTATCAGGCTCAGCTACAGTTGAGAGCACAGGGGGGAGATGGACAGGATACCGGTGCTCTAGCTAGAGTGATAGGAGAGAGAGACGCAGCTAGGCAGCATGAGCAGATGATGAGACTAGAGTGAGACACTACGATATAGCAGGAGCAGGCTATGAGAGCAGAGAGGGATGGTCTGCGAGCTGAGAGAGATAGGGCAGTGCAGCAGCTGCAGGGGATGACCAGTGAGCGAGATAGAGCAGTGGCTACCTTGGGGACTGATGGAGCTACGATGTACTTGGCCACACAGTTGACAGGGGTACAGGCAGAGCTTCGGAGAGTGCAGGGTGAGGCTGAGTATTACAGAGGCTTGTACTATGGAGTTGTGCCGGCAGAGCAGAGACAGCCTAGCTTCAAGAGCAGATCAGGGGCTTCGAGTTCACGGAGGTCAGGTGGATCTCGATCAGTGGCCTCAGTGATGGGGCCACCGAGAGATGGATGACCAGGTACAGGACCTAGTGGTGGTGGTGGTCAGGGCGAGGGAGCTGGCAGTAGTCACTAGGACTACCTTGTTTACATTGTATTATGATGAGGCCTAGAGCCGATTTTGTACATTTAGTCCATCAGGGCTCAGCTTGTATTGTAGATACTTGTATTTTGACACACATGTATATATATATATGGCAGTTTTGGCGATCTATATGATGTTGTAATGGTTATGATGTTGATATTATGATGGCTATGCATGTTATGTGTATACTGTGATGGATTATATATGGATTATGGATGGATGTTTAGGCAAATGGTAATGAATAGAAAATGCATGAATATGTAAATGGTAAGGATATGGATAGATGTATGCATATAGGTAGATGGTAATGAAAGATATATATGATGGACTTATGTATGGCTAACACCCTTGTTTTTGTAGGAGCGGGAACATGGACAAAGGATGATGGAAATGATTGATCTTGGCTGAGTATGATGGAATGGATAGATAGAATAAATAGGTAGGATGATGATGGGCAACTTTCAAGTAATTGCTCAAAATGAAAAGAAATGCAGTCCTTATGTTTGATATAGCATATGGATGGTATGCACTAGGGTATAAGAGACCAAGGTGTCGAGGTATCCAATGCGCAACTAGCGTGTTACAATCTTGTCTGAATGCATGAGGTCAAGATGTTGAGCCAACATGCACAAGATATGAATAACAGCTAGTGTTGGACTTTGACGCTACAGGCAAGGGTTTGAGATTATCTCCACTACACATAATAGTAGCTTGTTGGTTATATGTATGGAGTTAGTCTTAACATAGAATAGTCTCAAATGCATAAGAGACTGTTTAGCTTCTCAAATGCTAGAGATATTGATATGTAAGATGCTAATCCCAACACGTACAAGATACCAATACGCATAGGAAGAGAATAAGATCATCCTGCAAACACAGCATACAAAAGCTATATGACCATGCCCCAGTCCTTACTTCATCGCAACATACCAAGATATAAATAGATCAAGGCAGTCTTGATTAGGCATAGAAAAGGGACAAAAGATAAATCAAAAGATAAAACAAAAGATACTATCATCACGTTCTCTTGCCAAATTTTGGGTGCTCTTGGATAGATCAAGCTGGCGCCTTGTTAAGAGGAAAGCTACATCCTGTTGAAGGCTAAAGTTGGTGATAAACTGTTATAGCAAATGTTGGCTTAAGGCATGCGGACAAATAGCTTCTGGCGTACTTTTGATTGGTTAAAGTGCTTGAGCTTTCAATATACACATGGTTTGCTTCTTGTTTGAGCTAATCAAAGAGAAGAAGATGGATGAGGAAAGAAGATGAAGAAGATGGGGTGGATCATCTGTGCTTGAGTACTTGAAACTTCCTTCGTATTCCAGACTACCTACATACCCTATATCCACGGGATCAAAGCACATTTACGATGAAGATGAGACATGATGAATATGTAGTTCTGGGTTTTGTTGATGATGTAAGTGATGAAAGATAGAAGAATTTGAGTTGAAAGATTGAAGGATGTTTAGAAGAAAGATGAAAGATGAATGATGAAAGGGGCTATCGTCTTAGCCTGAATCAGAGTGCTTCCTTCACATCTCAGATTGCCTACATACCCTGTATCCACGGGATCAAGGCGTCAACGATAGAGTTGTATGTAGTTCTTATTGTTGTCACTAATTGGTTGGATGTTTGATTGAGCGATGTTTGTTGTGATTGTTGGATGAATATGGATATATTGTGAAGATATGGGTCCTGGTTGCAAGTCGTTAAGTCACATTTGTTGTTGGATAGATGCCATGGCTGAAGTTGATAAGGTTTGTTGTGTTGTAAGCTGAGTTGTTTGATATGTTATGAGCTAGAGATAATAGTATCCACTTCCAAATAAGACTCAACAAATGCCCCCAGTGCGGGATGAGGTTTATTATGCAGAAGCGACAATGCAGAAAAGATGTGGCCAAGATGCTAAGGTGCCAAAAGGTATCGCGACAATGTCTCAAATATGATAGCTAGCATTGGCAAAGGATGAAGATGAAGACGAAAGGCTATGTATGAGATTGCGATATGGCTTATGATTATGCTTTATACAAGATGAAATGGGGAAAATATGATCAAACGAACCAAACAGATGAGGGAAGCTGGTCACTACACATAGCACCTGTTTGCCAGGTTTTCACTATGGTACTTATCCAAGGTGCCTGTTTACCAGGTTTTCACCAGAGGATGGATTATTTATCGTATTATTATTTTTTATTTTTTATTTTTTATTTTTTTGGTTTGGCTTTGAGATGGGTAGCTGATGACACATGGTGCCTGTTTGCTAGGTTTTCACCATGGTAATGGATAGGAAGGACTCAAATGTCTAGTTCAATGAATGTTGGTTGTCCCATTAGAGATGGATGTCATTGCGCAGGGCCTTGTTGTTATGCTCCAAGATGTTGGTAAGGGTATGCGTGGATGGGAGATGGATTAGGTGGATAATAGATTATGATGTGGATCATGGAAGGTTCATGCAAGGATGGATGGATAAAAGGCTTATGTAAAAGCATGGATCCTAGGAAGGCGATGGGGAAGATTTGTAGGATAATGGATGGAAGATGGGGAGATGTAGCTATGTAAAAATGTTGTGGAGTGGAAGGGAATCACGACCAACGGTTGCACACACTGTGATAAACATTAAATCTTTTGATTGGATGGTGGTGTAGGAAGCAATGGAGATGTTTGCTTAGAGGATGGTTGATGAAGTGATTTAGGAACCCACATGAACTTAGGATTTTTTATTGCTTTTGTTTTGCTTGTGGGATTTTGGAAAGGAATGGAAGCTTTGGATAGACAGAGGTTCTTGGATGGAGGAAGGTGATTGGGATTCTTAAGAGGTGGATAAGGATGCCTCAATTGGTTGGTTTACTCATGTGCTTAGGGAGCCAGACCCTTTTGGTTGTAGGCTCTTCTTGTGGATTGATAGTCTCAGCGAGTTCTTGAGAGGTATTAGGCTGTGATTCTTTGCTTTGATGTCCCAAGGCGTGAGAATCCTTAGGATTCTTGGTAGGATTTTCATCTTTAGAAGTAGAGGTGTCCAGATTTTTACTATTTTTGAATTGTATGAATTTGATGACAGAGGGCTTGGTGGGATGAACGGAAACTTTATGCTTGTACCGTAGGTGCATTTGTTGGTCATGATTAGGAATGTAATGGTGAATAAGGGGATAATGAGACGTTGGTGGTACAGGAGGTGAGGAAAATGGAGGAATATCTGGAGTTGGAAGTAGTGGAGGTAAAGTAGATGGCGGAAGGTGTACGGTCACATGCTTTTGCAAGTTATAGGATGGTAAAAGTGGGAGATGTGGAAACAAAGCTAGTGGTGGGGTTTCAGGAGTTGGAAGAAGCGGAGGTAAATTAGATGGCGGAAGATGTACGGTCACATGCTTATGAGATTTAGCGTGTGATTGTTGATGAGAAATAGTGGACTAAGGATGGATAGTGGGATTAACAACATCTTTAACTTGGAGGGGCCGACAATTGGCATCGGGACTTGGAGTGCTTGAAGAATTAGACTTGAGTTCTTCATCAGATGGGGATGAAGGAGTTGTGGAAAGCAGGCAGATGGAGGATCCTAAAAAAAGGCTGGTGAGATGAAAGGAGGAATCATCAAGGGTAATGGAGTTAGAAGTCTCTCTCCCCAAAGAAGATTCAGCTTCCTCTTGCAACGTGTACTCACCAGGGCCATGTTCAGTGTACTTGATATGGAGATTATAAGGGGTTTTGCTAGATGAGGGCTTGAGGAGATCGGATGGATCTACATAGGATGATGATGGATATGCCTCGGTGTTGATAGGAATGCGATTTGGACTCTGATATTTAGCTTGAAAGGCACGGCAGAACTCAAACGGATTGGGATCAGCTTGAATGGTAACCTCAACACCCTTATGTGGAAATTTAAGGCATTGGTGGTATGTAGAGGGAACTGCTTTAAGGGTATGGATCCAAGGGCGTCCAAGGATGATGTTGTAAGGAAGATCAATATCAAGGACTTGACAGCGAGTGTCTGTAATGATCGGCCCAACTTGAATAGGCAATAAGATAATCCCTTCGGTATCTCTTTCAGCGTCATCATATGCTCTGATGGTAATAACCTTGGAAGTGTCAACATCTTTCTCAGAATATCCCAATTGCTTGATAAGTTTCAAAGAACATATATTAAGACCAGCTCCCCCATCTATCAAGACTCGTTTGATACGGCGTTGTTTAACAAATACTTCAATATGGAAGGCTTCGTTGTGTGACGGATGAATGGAGGGCTGAAAATCTTTGTCGGAAAAGGTTAAATGACAAGGGGCTGCAATGCTAGCAGCCATAGATTGGAATTGTGTGATATTAATATTATTAGGCACCGAAGACTCTTGTAAGGCTTTATCAAGGATAGCTTTATGTGCGGGGGATATGCGGAGCAGCTCAAGAATAGATATGTGTGCGGGTGTTTTACCAAGGTGATCTAAGAGGTTATAGTCAGAGAGAGATCGAGGAGGATGGGGAGGTGCTCCTTGAATAGTAACTTGACCTCTTCGTGTGGTTACGGCACAATCAGGTGCTCTCCCTTGGACGGTAATGGTAGAAATGTGAGCATGGTCAATGTGGCCAATGGTAGATGATGCATAGTTATACGGAATAACATTTCCAGCCTGAAGGTTATTTGTCTGATCATGAGATGGAAGTGGATTCTTGAAAGTCTCTAGATCATAGTTTGATGTTGATTGTTGAGCAGGTTGAGCTGTTGAAGGTGTGACGTTGATTAAACCTTGATCAATGCAGTCTTGGATAACATGTTTTAAGCACATACAACCATTTGTTTTGTGCCCTTTAACTCGATGGTAATCACAATACTCATTTTCTTTGTACCAAGGAGCTCGAAAGAGTGGTTCGCCATTTGGTGGTGCATCGGGTAGAATAATATCTCCTGCTTTAAGTAGCTTTTGAAGAACAACTTCCATGGGTTCCACTAATGGTGTAAATTGTCGGTATGGATTGGAAGTTTGGCGTTGGTTTCTTCGTTGTGGAAAAGGCTATCTTAGTGTAGAGGCTGCTTGAATGTTGATGGGAGCTCTCATAGTTTGAATATTCTTCGCGTCTACAATACCGTCATTTACAATATTCTTGTTCTTGTTCCAAAAGCGAGACTTATCATTGGAATTTTGGGGAGAATCTTTGTTGTCGCGAAAGATCTTGATAGTGCCCTTGGCAATTAAGGCTCGTTCAATAATAACTCCTTTGGAAACTAGTTCGTCAAAGGTGCTAGCACTCTACAATTGTAGTTGGAATGACAGCTCAGGATGAAGATTTTGAACAAAGATGTCAAGCTGTTGTTTCTCAGGTATTTCCCATGATAATTTGCTAGCCATATTACGCCATCGTTGGGTAAAAGAAGAAAAGGGTTCACCGTTGCGCTGTTTGGTATTGACAAGGTCATTCATGTTTACCTCATGTTCAATGTTGAAGGCAAAGTGTGATCAAAATTTGTTCGCTAATTCCGCAAAAGATTTGATGTCCAGGGGTAAATGAGAAAACCATTCAAGAGCTTGTCCTGCTAAGCTTCAAGGAAATAGTCTCAAAAGATACGTATCGTCATAAGAGACATCAAGACATGCTACAAAAAAGGCTCGAAGATGGTCTTTCAGATTCCCTTTCGCTTTGTATTTATCAAATTGTGGGATTTCAAAATGTGGTGGAAAAGGTATCATATTAAGAGACTTGTCAAATGGACAGGCGCATATGTTTTCGAGAGAAAAAGGTTTCTTGCCTTGTCCTACCCTTTCATCGATCATCTGTTGAACGTCTGCTGAAGATAATTGCTGTTGTTGCGAAGGGGGTGGAGTATGGTAGGAGATATATTGTGGTTGCGGTTGTGGGATATATGGAGTTGTGACTGTTTGTTGCGGCTGTGTACCCACAATGTATGTCAAAGGATTGGTATGTGACACGTATGTGTTGGAGGATTGTTGTCCTTGAGACACAAGCGACAATTGGGTGTGCATCACATGGGAAGTGGATAGTGGATTGATAGTAGTGAATGGTTGGGAAGTTGGTATTGAATTCACGACACGGTAAGTGACAGAGGGATTGGTAGATATGACAGAAACATTTGGATTTGTATTGTGGACAACATGAGGATTAGTAGGTGTCATGTGTTGGGTGATAATAGGGAAGCTTTGGGTAGCATAGAATGGATTGATGGTGTGTGAAGGATTGGAAGAATATGACAACATGGATGTAAGTTGATCAACATAAGTGATCTTATTGTTTGGATTGGCTTGAGAAATGGGTGGATCACTCATGTCAATGAGACTAACGTTGGGATTATATGATAGCATGGAGGTATTAGCAATTGGTATATGGGATATGGTATTCGTATGAGATGTAGTAGATTGTAATGGGTGTGAAGCATGGACAACATGTGTTGTTGGAATGGTTTGGGAGGTTTGCACATTATAAGACATGGGAATAGCTTGTGATGCTCGAAGTATTTGCACTTGTGTTACATGGACAGCTTGTGTTACTTGAAGCATGGAAACAGTCATGGTAGAAGGAGAGATATGTTGAGGAACATGGAAAGGTGGAATGTTGAGATTTTGTGACATGAGAGGGAGCACATTGGTGGGCACTATCAATGGTTCTAAAGTATGCTCTGATCGTGGTGACTCAAATGAAGCAACAATAGGCAATGAGGACGATGTTTGCGATGTAATAGGAGATGATGCGACTGTAGTAGATGGTCCATTCGCAACAACAACAGTAGTGTTGGGATCTTGCTCTCTAATAGCAGATATGTCAAAGTCCTTTGGTAGTTTAGCACCCATGCGAGCAAGTTGGAGAAAGCAACGATCAGGCTCAGATATCATGAGTTTCTCAACTTGGTCCCATAGATAGGTATCTTGGAATTCTGATGAGTCGTCTTGAGATTGTTCTTCGAAAGTTTCCAAGGATGGTGTAGGTTGCATTCGTTGTGAAGATGACTCGCCAATAGTGTATCCTTGAGGCATGAACATATGAGGAGGCATACCAGTTGTGAATTGAGTTGCATCCTTAAGAGGTGTTGTGAATTGTTTCATCTCAACTTGCAATTTGGCTTCCATTTCAGCTTTCAATTTGGCTTCTATTTCAGCTCGATATTGACTCCTAGTTTGAGGCATGATGTTGATGATGAAGTTGAGCTTGTCAAAGTTTTGAGACCCAAAAGATGATAGTTGGCTGGTTGGTTGATTAGTTGTTGTTTTGGTTTGCTGGTTTGGCTAATTCACTTGGTTGATTTGTTTTGGCTGAGTTGTTGTTGTTCAGTTGTTGTTGGTTGTCCCTAGAGGATAGCTCAAACACTCAAGGGAAAGATTGTTTGCTGCTGATGTTTGTTGGAGCTAAAGCTAAAGGATGTTGTTTGCTAAAGCTGAAGGATGTTTGCTGATTGAAATGATTGGGTTGATGTTTGTTTTGCTGGTTGGGGTCTCAAAAGGACGGAAAGCTCATGAGTTGTGATTGATTTATAAGCTCAAAAATAGGAGGCAAAGTCTGAAAGCTAATGTTTAAGACTCAAGCAAGCTGGACCTGTGGCTAATTTAGCTGAGGGACTGAGGTTTGCAGGTATTTTAGTTACAGGCAACTGATGATAGCTCAAATGTGACTCAAAGGATTCCAAAGGCGATCAATGATAGCTCAGATGCGATCTGGTTTAGGCTCAACAGAGAATGACAGTGTTAACCAGAAGTGAATGCTATGCTAGAGGCGACGACTGTTGGTATAAAAGTGATTTTCTGTTAATCAGAGGTGACTCAGATATCCCTAAAGGTGACAGTCTATTGTTCAAAGGCGAGCTCGTTCAGACATAAGGTGACTAACTGTGGCTTAAAGGCGATCTGGTTTAGGCAAGATGCGATCGGCTGTGATTCAGATGCGATTCTGTTCAGACGAAAGGCGATCAGTTGTGGTTTAAAGGTGACTCTGTTCAGGTAATATGCGGGCATCTGTTGTTTAAAAGTGACACAGTTCAGGCAAAAAGTGAATTACTACAGTTCAGAAGCGATGTCTGTTATCTGTGTGAGCAGTTTAGGTTCAAAAGCGACTGTGTTTGTCCAAAAGTTGTCTAATTTTGTAGTTTTTTAGCAAGAAAACAGTGATAACAGTCACTCACACTCACAAGCACAAACTAATACAACCTAGGCTAGGATAGGACAATATCCGTTGAATCCCCTGGCCGTGCTTATTCAAAGCAGATAGCTTCAGGATCTTGGTAGCACCAGCTCCCCTCCACGGCACTCACTTCTCACGCATACCAAGTTCCGGGCTTCCTGTAAGGCTTGTCCCCACACCAAACCTTAGGATTGTCCCTGCTATCTCTACTAAGAACCACGTGAATCAGGGCCGCTTCAAAGGTCCCACCTTTTGCATCAACAGATAGAAGGTTTTTGGCTACTACACAAAGTTGCTAATAAGGGCATCCGTTCGGGTGGCTATACATGCGGCAGCACTACTCTCTGTTATGGAGTCTCCCAGCCTCCAACGGTTACGCCTTGGAGGGTTTTGGGGGAGGTTGGCTGTCGGTATAATGCAACAGCACCCGTTGTTTGTGGCTTTCAACACAAACACTTTTCTTATATAGCGGTTCGTAAGGACTTGGCTTTAGCCCGTTACCGCTTGGGTCATATCCTTTCTCACACCGGGAAGGTAGGCCCTCTAAAGATAATGACAAGTTCTCATACACCCAAGATCCATTTGATAGGCAAGGGGAGAGGATACTTTTGCCATTAAATTTGGGTTACAATCAGGCACATGCAAGCAATCAAAAAGATAAATCAAGCACGGAGCAAACAATGATTCATTTTAAGCACCAAGCCCAAATATGCCTAATTTAGTGAAAAACCACAAATCTTGGACCGATCGAACCTACAACAGATATGTTAGTAGTTTAATAACCTCCTTTCTTGGACAAATCGATAAGATGCTGCGCAAATACCCAATTAATAGCCAAAAATTGAACTGGAACTGAAACAGATTTGAAAACAACAAAACTTACCAGATGCGATTCACTGTTGATCAAAAGCGATCTTCATTTTACCATAGGTGAAATACTGCAGATCATATGTGACGCGGCAAAAATAGGATGCGACACCTGTCAGCTCATAAGCGATGCGCATAAACCTGACGCGATCAATTGAGGGCTAGATGCGAACTGTATCTGCAAAAACAAAGCCGACAAACAAAACCCTAGCCTAAGAGGCAAGCATTATCAGTCCATAAGCAATTCCAATTAATTCAAACGCGGCCTCTACCGACTCATACGCGATCCAGATATACCCAGAAGTGAGCTGTTGCAAGACAAAAGCGACCTATATCTGCAAAAACAAGTCGAAACCCTAACCTGCACGGGTGATCACTCTCAGTTCATAAGCGATTCAGATCAGTGTGAAAGTGACTAATATTAGATCAAAAGCGATGCGAACATGTGCAAAAGCGCCAACTGTTAGATCAAAAGTGACCCGAAGATGTTCAAAAGCGGCCACTGTTAGGTCAAAAGCGATAAATACAGTCTAAGAACAACTGCAATCAGTGCCAAAATCACAGGCGAGCCCTGTTAAAACAAAAGCGATACAAATTTTACCATAGACGACGACTGTCTGTTTAAAGGCGATCCAGAGAGGTAAATGTGGCCGGTTCCAGCATAAAAGCAGCACAGAGATCCGAAAGCGGCGGATTTTCTTTCAGAAGCGACCAGGATGCACTATAAGCCCCTGCAAAAATCTGATCTTCAAAGAAAACAACTCTGAAAAATGAAGTCAATCAAGGACATGAGTCCCACCGGGCGTGCCAAAATGTGATAGGTGAAAGTCAGGTACATAGTCATGAAACCCTAACCCTACCATCATCAAGGAATCTAATCTAAGTGAAATCAAAGAACAATGCAATTCAAGCATAACATCACCTAGACCGTGCGATTCCTTGTTTGAGGGATGTGGGCTGCTTCTTCAACAATGAACAATTGCAAAGCTGAAAGCTGCCATGATGGATGATAAAAACTCAAATGGATGCTCAGATGCTCAAGATGATAATGTAGGTGCTATATGATTGCTGGATTGCTGGATGTCTCATATGGAGTGAAAGGGTGTTTATATAGGACTTAACCAAGATCAATCAACGGTGGAGATTCAGAGGCTATGTGAATGGCTAGGATTGAAAGTTACTAAATTTAGGTTTCATTAGTTGTGCATGTGAAGGATATGAATGAAAGTTGTCTTACAACACATGATTGACTGGACAAGTGTTGGAATGTGATAAAAGATGAGTGTTTAATTCAAATAAAATATTTGAATTAGTTGTAATATGAGTTGGATATTAATTAAATAAATTAAATTTATTTAATTAATAGGATAAATGAATAAAATGGGATAAGATATGATGTGGAAATTAATTAAATAAATAAAATTTATTTAATTAATTGGCTAAGTAGAATGAGAATAGGATTTTAATTAAATAAATAAAAATTATTTAATTAATTGGCTTAATGATTAATGATTTAACAAGGTGTTGCTAGACATGGACAAAGTTGGGACAAATTTGGGTGTCTACATTGGATACAGGTAAAGTCATGATAAATCATTCAATGAGAAATAAATTCCACCTATGAAAGTACTTAAGAAAACATTATCGTTACATATAATGTTGGAATGTGAAGATTTGATCATTAAATGATTTTTAGTTGATAATGGATCTAGCCTTAACATATGCACTAAGGATTGTTTAAAATAATGGGACTTGTAGACATGTCAAAGATACAACCATTGGATCATACCATTAGAGGATTTGATAATATGCCTATATCTTGTTTGGTTACTATTGCTCTTCTAATTCAAGCTAGTCTATGCAAGT